>CAUYPO010069158.1:0-10377 GCA_963574435.1 Cheirogaleus major | reverse complement strand
GGAAGGTGAGATGAAAGAACCAAAATATTTAGGGGAGAATGAGATACTGTGTCCTTAAGCTGTATTCTTTTATAGTGGTTTGGCTCTAAAATTTATTTGCTGACTTAGAGTAAGAAATTTGGTCCTAAAGAATTATAATCCAGGGGTCCAAACCGCAAGTACTCAGAAGTCAGGCAGGTAGCATGGGATGAAGTATGAGAGATTGCAAATCAAACTCTTAGGAATGTTCTTCCCTCTAACAAAAATGTTGCGGTGTCCCTTTTTTCTGGAAACACTAGACTTTTGGTCTTTCATTTTCTGTTGTTGATAGAGAAATATTTCTTTTCTCTAAGAGAAAAACCAGTGCATGCAACCAGGGTAAATGGCAGCCGACACTTGGCCTGGGTGTTAGGGAGATGAAGCTGAGAGCCATGGCCTAAAGGGCAGTAGCTACTACCCAGTTCCATCCAGCTGTTATCCTTGAGGCCCAGTGTTACCACGCCTTGTTATTTGTAAGAAGAAGCTACACTTTAAAATTGTAAAATCTTTGCCTTTATAAATTTTTTTAAATTTAAAAATAATTATAGACTCAAGAAATTGCAAAAAAAAAAAGATACTGAGAGATCCAGTACACTCTTCACCTTGCTTCCCCCAGGGCTAGCATTCTGCGTAGCTATAGTATAGCATCAAAACCAGGAAATTGACTTTGCTGCAATCAACGGTCCTTATTCAGATTCCACTGGTTTTTACGTGCGCTCATTTCTGAGTGAGTGTGCATGTAGTCCTGTGCAATTTTATCATGAGCAGATTTGTGTAATCACCACAATCAAGATAATCTTTGGCTTTAAAATCATTTGTGTAAGTATATTGAAAACTCTGTTTAGGTCTAAAAAACATGCCATAGGGCTTGATACGCTGAGCCTCCGGTTTTCAACCTCTGTTTTAAGTCTAACATGCACCTACTCTCATGCTCTCTCTCATTCAGATAAAATTCACATAATACAAAATTTACTGTTTTAACCATTTTCAAGTAGATAATTCAGTGTTTTTTTAAGTATATTCACAAAACTGTACAACTATCACCACTAGTTCCAGAACATTTTCATCACCCCAGAAAGAAGCCCATACCCATTAGCCTTCACTCCCCTCTTCCCCCATCCCCCAGCAACCACTAATCTACTTTCTGTCTCTATGGATTTGTCTATTCTGAACATTTCGTGTAAATGGAATCATAGAGTATGTGACTTTTTGTGTCTGACTGGCCCTTTCATCGTATAGAGGAAGAGACTGAGGGCCAGAGAAGGAACATGACATGCCCGTGATTATGCTGCTAGAGAGCTCGAGTCTGGACTTGAACCCTGAACCAATACTCTTTGTACCATACCTTTCTGCCTCTCACCATTCAGGTCTTTGATTTGATGATGATGATGATGATGATGATGATGATGATGATAAAACTACCACCCCAGGTTGTGCATGGTGGCTCATGCCTCTAATCCCAGCACTTCGGAAGGCCAGGGCAGGAGGATCACTTGTGGCCAGGAGTTTGAGACCAGCCTGGGCAACATAGTGAGACCCCATCTCTGGAAAAAAAAAAATTAGCTGGTCGTGGTGGTGTGTGCCTGTAGTTCCAGCAACTGGGGAGGCTGAGGCAGGAGGATCCCTTGAGCCCAGGAGTTCGAGGTTACAATAAGCTATGATTGTGCCACTGTACTCTAGCCTGTGTGGACAGAGTGAGACCCTGTCTCTAGGGGGGAAAACCCCCACCCCAGCTATTTCTTGTCAGTTGGCTTTAATACACATGCTTAACAAGAGAATATTTTGTTACTTGTGCTGAGTGCTAAGATTCTTGAAGGTCTCACTGTGGAAGTGGGAATTGTAAAGGAGAAAACAAGCTAGTTCAGCTCAGTTCAGTGTATATTTATTGAGTGCCCTGTATGCCAGGCTCAGGACCAACAGGGAGGAGTTAGAGCCCTGACCATCAGGGGACAGTCAGTGGGGGAAACACAGATACTGAAAGTAAATATCAGGATATTGAAAGTAAATATCATGATTGTGGGGCAGAGGGCAAGGGAATGGGGAGGCTTGAGTGATGAAAGGGAGCTCATAAGAAATGAGGCAGCAGAAGGATGTTTTGAGCAGAAGAGGCCTAAGCAAAGGCTTAGACTTTAGGAATGGTGGGTCCATAGAGCTGAGCTATGAGCTCATTGGCTGTGATGGAGGGTGAAGTGGGGTATTGGAGATATGGCTCAAAGGGTGGGTTTGCACCAGATCCCTGGGAGTCTTGAGGTCATAGAAGGTCTGCGCCCCCTGTGGATGTCTGAATTTTTCAAGGTGAGAATGGCTGAATGGAAGCAGAGTAGGAGAAGCCAAATGTGGGAATTGAATCTCCAGGATAACACCCCAGTCTGAATGTGTGGGGTGGGGTGGGTGGTATACAGTGATGGAACCAGTATCTAAGTAGCAAGAGGGTTGAGAAGAATCAAGGTAAGGGAAACCGGGAGACCCATCCCAGAGACCATGATGAAGTCATGCCATGGGGCATCTTTGGAGGGCTGTCAGTACCGTTCTCACTGGCCTGCTTCCCCCTCCTCACTCACACCCATCCTCTCATTTTACTGGGCACCTGCTACGTGCCAGGAATTGTTGGAGTGCTGGGGTTAAAGCAGTGAACAGTTGGGCAAGCTTCCTGTCGCTGGAAGGGAATATGAATAAGGAAGATGATTAAGGATTGTGATAGGTTCCACTAGGAAAGTAGCTTTTTCTAGGGGGATGTAAGGTGAGGTGGTCAGGGCTGGCCTCAGTCAAGAGGTGATATTTAATCTGAGCTCTCAAGAGGTGAGAATGCCCCTACCATGGCAAGACACCAGGAAAGAGCTTTGTAGGCAGAGAGAACTGCACATGCAAAGACCATGGGGAAAGGAGCAGTCTGCAGGGGGTGCTCTGAGCTTTGTCAGCTTCTCTTTAGGGGACCTCAAATCAGAACAGGTATCTGTGGAGACCTGGCTCTACACTGTCTTAGGATGGGGAGAACCATCAGCTTTCAGAGGAAGAATGCACATGCTAGTGGAGGAAAAAATATGAAGTCACTGTGAATCATTCAAAGTAGGCGTACTTTTTTTTTTTTTAAAGGGGGAGCTAAACTCATTTTGCTATTTTCCAACTAATTTTGTTGTACTTTATGAGCTTTGTGTCATTCAGAGTACTTGGAAACATTCATTCTCCCTCCTACTGGATCTGTGGAGTAGGTGGGAGAACTTTAAAAAACTCCCAAAGACCCACTTTCGTCTGCCAGTGGGCGCGGGAGGAGGACAACTGGGCATGGGGACAGAGTCGAGGACACTTGGGAAGTGGGCGCCACCCCGGCATTGAGCACCTTCGAAGCTTCAGCCAGGTCCTGAGGATGCTGGGTTTGTTCTGGGAAACAGGGAAGTCCTTTTCAAGGTCAAAAAAGGGATTCATTTGGCATATTAGAATGTTGTCTTAAATAAAATAATGAACGCAGTGATTTGAAAAAACACTGCATGAAAAGGAAATAGATAATTATTCTGATTTGTTTTCTCAGATTGATCAGCCTCAAGGCCAGTTGGGGATTTTCACCCCTGGACCATCTGAGTTTGTTGATGGAGGTGTTGGAATTTGTGGAGGGAGAAAGAAAGAGTTTGCCATTAGCTCAGGAAGCACCTTGGGCCTTGGATTCAGGACAAGGAGAGAGGCCAAGAAGTCTGAGCTGGGTGGATTGAAATTTGGGGTATATTTTAAAGGAACCTGGAGGGCTCCAAGGCACTATATTGGGATACAGTAATTAGCCAGTTAAACAAAAGACTCCTTAAAACTTAAAAACAGCAAAAAGACAAAACAAAAATGATGATATGGATCCTTGCCCATGTATAAGTTAGTGAAACAACAATGTAAAAATACAAGTGATACATGCCAGGAAGGAGAGATCCACAGTGCTGTGAGAACATGGAATAGGAGAGACTCCCGATGGTCCAGAGCAGGTTGGATGGTCTGGATTGATGTTTGGTAGGAAAGAGGGCATTCAAGGTGACTTTCACAATAGCCAGTATTGATCTTTGTTCAAGATGAGGTAGAGAAGAGGCTACAGATGAGGGAAGTGATGGTTCAAGGTTTTTGGCGGGGCCTGGAACTACTCTTGTGATGTGTTTTGGAGGGTTGGGGCGGAGAAATGTTTGGTTTTAGGCCAGTATGTAACAGTACTGCAAGAAATAATGAATGGCTCTCTTAAAAACTGAGGTCCACCAGAAGGGGGCAAATGATTATCTTGAGCTTTTCCTAGGCTTCTTCCCCTATGCATGCTGTTGTAAATTTGGATCATGGCTCACAGGGAGGACCCTTAGGTTGATAGGGATGCCTGAGTGTCTCCTTGTTCTGTTGAAGGGTAGTGTGGATTGCCGCTGGCATTGCAATCAGGAAGGCTGACCTTGGCCAGCTGTGGGTTTCTCTGGTGCTGGCTCTCTGAAGGTCACCTGGTGGCACCGGGTGACGTTGGAGAAGAGCTCTCTCCAACATCCCTGGTCCATTCAGGGAGACAGCTTACTCCGATCTCTTATCTTTGCGGTACACAGCATTTACTTTGCCATTCTTGGCTTGATTGCTCAGACTGTTATGTGACCACAAAGTGGAAATCTGGAAAGAGAAGTGCTCAGCCGATTTGGCAAGTTTCCAGAGTTTTGCATTGATCTGCAGTGTCCTGCCCTTTGGTGGGCATGAAGGACCTGATCAGAGTGCTCTGTGCCTTGGATCTGTTCCTCGAAGGCCACCTTGATGACTGGATGCTCCCAGATCCTTTGTGAAGCTACACAGGTGTATGAAGGCTCAGATCCACTGCTGAGACGGAGATAAACTATCCCTAATAGTGTATCTGGAGGCAGACATTGGGTCATGGTATGCAAGGGGCTGGGGCAAAGAGGAAGGGGCCCTTCACTTACCCAGTTGCTATTCTGGCTGCTGGCATTTTAAAAAATTTATTTAAAATAAAAAGAAGTTAGGTGATGGGAGTCATAATGCAATGAAGAGTGGGCAAACATACTAAGAATGTGAAATACCCCTAAAATCTGGATCCTTGGATTCTTCCTGGGGGATGCTGAATTAATGACCTTGAAAAGATTGTTCTGGAACTTCTGAGGCCTCTGGGTGAAATATACCCTTTTCCTGCCGGGCATCAGAATCACCTGTAGGGGCTTTTGAACAGCGCCTGGGCCTCCAAATCAAAGACTCTGATTTAGTGGCTCTGGGACCTAGGGAGTTTGTGTTTTGTTTTGTTCTCCAGATGATTCTAATTTCCAGCCACATTTGGGAACCTACCCACCAGTTACAGATCCAGGGATGCCCTTCCCACTCTTCTGGTGAATTCTGCCTCCCTGTTTCCTCATACTGGCCTTGAACCCTGACCCCTGACCATGGCCACGTTCATGTGTTTGGCCTCTGCTCCTCTGCGTGCCCCTTTCCAGCTTGTTTTCTCAGAGTGCTTTCCCCTGACTTTGCCTCAGCCTGGACCAGGGCTGGTGGCTCATCGCTCTCCTATCTGTGAAGGAAAGGAGCACTCCACGTGGGGATTTTGATGGGCTAATACTCTGGGACATTTTTCACAAAACTCCTACTTGAGGCTTGAATGCACAGTGGATTCTAAGCTGCGGAAGTCCAGGCCCTGGGGTGGAGATAGGACAGTCTTGTGACTGGCAGAAGAAAACATCTTCATTTACTGTCTTCTCAGAGACATCATGAAAGGCTCAGTGTTTTTACCACCACGTTTCTTGGGCCCCGCAGATTCTGGGACGTTGTTGGTTGTCCCGAGGGAGTCATAGGTAGGCATGGCTGGGGAACAGAGCCAAATTGGTGGCATTCTTGATGTGGGCACTTGTCGAGATAAACTTGCGAGAGTGCATTTGTGGGGCTATGGATTGAGTCTCAGCAGATGCTGGGTCATGTGGCATAAGGCAGGGGTTTTTAAGACCCAGAGGTAATATGGGATCTGGAGTAGACCAAATTGGAGGGGCTTTCTCACCTCCTTGCTTTTGCTTATATTGTTCCACTTTACTTCCATACCCACCAGCCCCCCGAGTCTGGTCTGTTCCCATCCAAGCTTTAGGATTTCCTCAGGCCTCTGTCCATGCTAGGGAGTGTCTCTCCACCTCCGCTGCATTGGGGGCCCCTGCTCAGTGCTCCATGTCACACATGCATACCCAGATTGTTTCGCTTACCCATTGTGTTATGATTCATTTTGAGTGTCTGGATCTGTCTTTTATTCAGATAGAACAACTTAAGGGTCTTGTTCACTTTTGTATTTCTACCACCTTGCACACTCCTTGGCATGTAATAGGATTCGGTAAATATTTGTTGAGTGAATGACTCAATAAATTCTTTGTAGGGGTGATATAAAAAACTTCCACCAAGATCTTATAGTTGAACATTGCTCATTTATTACAGTACTAGTACTTGGTATGTAAACTTATTTACAGTCTTATATTCAAGATGCATAAGGGAGATTTTTGTAGCATGAAGATGCAAATTAAGGGAGATTTTCATAGCATAAAGAGTGTTCCAGACAGTTTGGGACGTTAACTGAGCATTTTTGAAATATTAGATGCATGGTGTTTGTGAGATTTTTGTTGTTGTTGTTGTTTGTACTTAAAGTAGTAATATTTTTGAAAAATGTCACATTAGGAAACAAACCCTTAGGGAACCTGATATAATTTGCTCTTATATTCTTTGGTGACAAATAAAGGTATGGCAAGCATTTTGGTATAATAGAAAGTGGGTGGGATCCTTCAACTGTATTTCCTTGACTTTAATACTTCTCTTAAAACTAAGTATTAATTTTGATTTAATTTTTATTAATTTTGTGTGTATTTGTTTATTTTATTTTTATTTTTTTAAAGACAGGGTCTCACTCTGGTTACCTAGGCTGGAGTGCAATGGCCTGATGATAGTTTACTGCAACCTCAAACTCCTGGGCTCAAGTGATCCTTCTGCCTCAGCCTCCTGAGTAGCTAGGATTATTTATAGGCATGTGCCACTGTGCCCAGCTATGTTTATTTTTTTGTTTCATAGTATAAGACTACTATGTAGTAGGGCCTAGTGGAAGAGTCCTGAATTGGCAGTCAAGAGACCTAGGTTCTAGAAGGAGCTCTGCCTCTAGCTGGGAATGGGCAAGTCAGTTTCCTGCTTACACTCATACAAAATGGGAGTGTTATACTTGTTCAGGGATTGCAAATGTCTTTAGCAGTGAGGCTACCAACTTGAGTTAGTATATGTGTGCTACCATTTTTTTTTTTTTGGAACTTGGCCCCTTTTTCTTTTGTTTTCCCAATTTCATTAGAATCATAAGTAGAAGAAGATATTTCTGTACCATAAGAAAAATAATAATGCAAGAGAAATGATAAATGGCAACTGTAGTTCTTCTCTGTGTTGAAGAAACAGTAGGGAATGGTAGGGACTGTGGCATATTGGAGCAGCTTTCATAGCAAGCCAAGCTTGCCTATGAAAGCTAACTGCTACTTAGCACCAGCTGATCATTGTCAGACATAAATGTGGGCCATGGTGACAGATCTGATATATATATATATTTTTTAAAGGGAATCCAGAAGTCTGGGTTTTTGTGTGACAGCTCTGATTTTTAAGTTTGGCTCACATTTTCTAAACATATTTACAGATGAAATATAATACCTCTACAGGCTAGATGTAACCCATTGTTCTTTCACAGTTTGTGACCCCTGTTAAAGATGATCTCTAAAGCTCCTTTCTACCACAGATCCTATAATTCCAATGGGGACCATTTCAGCTGGTGAATTGAAGATTGTTTTATTTGAGAAGTCAGAGTGAGGAAGGGAGTTGGGCTAAAAGAAGAAGATGGGGCCTTGATGGGGTGCCCAGCAATTGGTGTTTGGATGGGTCCCCCGGGGGAAAGTCCATAGACTGCCTGTGATTCACACCAGGTATTTTGTACATTTGTCATTGCAGGAGTTGGCATCTGTTGGAAGAGTTTGTGAAACCCTCTCTCTGCCCAGAGCTCCAGGACCAATGCATCTTCCCACCACCTTAAGCCACTGGTGAATATATGTGTTTGTTTCCTCCTTCTGCCACAGTGAAGGGAAATACTTTCAGTTGACTGTAGAATGTGATTTGCCAAGAACCTTCTGTCCTTTCTATTACAGAAGGAAGGATGCTGGGCTTGGGCCTTAGGTATACTTGGGTTCTGGTACCTACTTGGTTCTTCCACTTTTACTGTGGGATCTTATGTGAATTGTGTGACCTCTTGGGGCCCCAAATGGAGGAATGTATCCTGCCCTGTTTACATCACAAGGTTGCTTGCTTTGAAGACTAAAATGATAATGTGTGCAAGAATGCTTCTAAGGGAACAAAGCACTGGGCAAATATAAGGTAATACTATTTGGCTCTGAGATGTAAAGCAAGGCAAATCTTCCCCCACACTTTTTACATTTTATTAATTTTATAACGTATCTTTTCAAGCTGGAGTTCCAGCTATAGGAAGAAATAGCTGCCAAACCCAGCCCACTTCAACTGACCACTAGTAGGGGGCTTCCTGCCTTTGCTTTTGTAATATTCGTAGACACCTTCATCTGCTAATCCCATGAGAGAGAGTATTAGAGCAGGACATTTCTGAGCTAACAAATACACTGAAATGTGAACACACATATGTTGGAAATGTGGGTTTTAAATACTTATTTTCAGAGACTTTCAGAATAATTCTTCAAGGGATTTGCATTTTTTCCCCCCTTCCTACCATTATAGCTGCTGTTTTCTTGAAAGGTGAATTAACTACCTTTCACAATTACCTTCATTTTTATTTGAGATCAGATAATTTCACAGTTCACAAATGTGCTTCCTTTTTTGAAAGAAACTTAATCACTCATCAGAGCAGGTAAACGTCTTGCCTCTGTGACAGTTGAAAGAGGCAAAAATATGTCCTTAATAACAGTGTGTTCCACTGCTGAGATGAGAGTGCTTCAAGGTGTGATGCTCGTTGATGTTGAAGGTCTTGGGCCAGGGAAACAGAATGACCCATGCATCTTGATTCCAGCTGCTCTTTGTAGAGAAAAGCTGACCTGTTTAACACTGACAACCTAACCAGCTCCTACTGTGTGGATCAGGTGCTCGTGTGACCTAGTGAGACAAACCCCAGCAGCGTGGCCACGGGGTAGCATGCAGCGTGCTGGGTGTTGGAGCAGGAAGGAAGGGCAGTCAGTCAGGACAGCAGGCCCAGCGTTAGGGAGCAAGCTGAGCCATGGGCGGCTGGCTGTCCAGACTGCTCTGTCCAAGGAGACACCATGGTAGGGCTGAAGAGCTCTGTCGTGGAAGTCCTCAGGGAAGCAGGTGGCCTCAGGGAGCAGGACATTTATTCATTCAGCAAATATGTATTCTTATTCTGTGTTAAGGCACTGCTCTGGGCACTGGGGATTCAATGGTCACAAGACAGACTGTGGGTCTGTGCCTCTCTCGAGCTGAGATTTGGGTGAGGATGATGAATAAGAACGCAAGCTCTGTGAGGACAGGGACTTTGCTTGTCGTGTTCACTGCTGTATCCCCAGCTCTTAGAAGGGCACCTCACACCTGATGGGGGTTCACTAAGTATTAATATTAATATTTTATGAATGAAGCAAACAAACAGCTAAATAGGTAATATAATTTCAGGTAGTAATAAGTGCTATGAAAAAAAACACCAGGCAGGATAAGGGCTGGAGGGGCTCTTTTTGAAAGAATGGTCTGAAAAGGTGTGGCAGGGGAGGAGGGAGGGAAAGGGAAGTGGAGGGAATGAGGGAGGGGTGTGGGGGAGGGAGAGATACCGTGTTTTCCCACAAATAAGACAGGGTCTTATATTTATTTTTCCTCAAGAAGACATCCTAGGGCTTATTTTCAGGGGATGTGTTATTTTTTTTAAGTACAATACAACAATCTACATTTATTCAATGTAAGTCGTCGTCTTCTGGAACATCATCATAACTCTCCAAACCCCAAATTCCATCCTGAATTTCTTGTGACTCTATTTCCTTTAGAACCGTTGGCCCCAGGCTCTCATGTCGAGCAATAGAGCTCTCATGGGGCAGATGAGAAGGGCTGCTCATCTTCTTTACCGCTCCGTGACGAAATGGATGGGTCGTGCAGATACTCTGCGCAGCCACGCCCATCACTAGGTCTTATTTTCAGGTAGGGCTTATATTGCGCAAATGCTTAGAAATCCGGCTAGGGCTTATTTTATGGGTAGGTCTTATTTTGGGGGAAACACAGTAGGGAGGGAGAGATTGAGACCCGAATGGAGTAAAGGAATCTGGGGAGGAGTGTTTAAGCAGAGGGAACAGCAAGTGAGAAGATAGTTCTTTGAGGTAGGATGAGCTTGGCGTGATAGGAGGACAGGAA
>CAUYPO010069157.1:0-11248 GCA_963574435.1 Cheirogaleus major | reverse complement strand
CTCGGGAGGCTGAGGCAGAAGGATCACTTGAGCCCAGGAGTTTGAGGTTGCTGTGAGCTAGGCTGATGCCACGGCACTCTATATTGGGTAACAAAGTAAGACTCTGTCTCAAAAAAAGAAAAAGAAAAAATAAATAAATAGTTTGTAAATTGGAAAGCATTTAAACAAATATAGGAGATTGGATACTATAGAAGTAAAACGAAGTAAGAAAAGAGAGTGTGCTAGAGTTGCCAAAGAAAACTTCATGAAGGAAATGGGAACTGAGTTAAATGTTTTAGGAGTGATAGAATTTAGACAGGAAGAAAAGAGATATTTTGTTAAGAAACACAAGGGCAAGAATAAAGAGTCCTACTGAACAGTAGGCCAGTCAGTAACCCGTAAAGGGCTTTTGTACCTCCCCCCACTGACCAGTCATAGGATAAAGGCTTCCCCTGGGAAGGGATCAACAAATAAGGTAGAGAGGCATTCTTTGGCCTACACAGGAAAATTTCCATAGCACGATGCAGCGGTGAGCCTATCTCCTGAGAATGGGAACCCAGGCAGCATCGCAGAGCCCTGACCTTGGGTACACTTCTACCGAGAGGCATCATGGGGCCTAGAACCCTGGTATCCTTAAGCCTAGCTTAGTGCTCTACTTTCAGTTGTATTTGAGTGTGTGTGTGTGTGCGCGCGAGCAAATGTGTTTTAAGGCATTGACTCAATCAAACCAACAAATGAAACATCTTATTTTTCTCCACTAGAAAATGAATGACAAAAAGAAGTTCTAGATTACCAAAACAATACATAAGCACTCATTTGATATATTGATATCAATATTGATATTGATATATTGATATAATTTCCATTATCAATATATTCATTGTCAATAATAAAAAATAATAGAAATAATATCAATAATAAAAAACAGAAGAAAAATTGTAACAGTACTAGCATAAGAGTAAGTGAAGAGGGGAACACATGTGATTTCTTTCCTTCCATCGGGATTTTCATAAATCCAGTGAGGTGACAGTTGGCGTCGGCTTATTTGATTGCCGAAGGAAAGTTAAGAGCCATGTCAGATTTTTTTGCTTTTGCTTTTACAGCCTGTTCTCTGACATACTGTGTATTTGTTTTACACAAATGCATCAACAGCCTGTGTGTCAATTTATGAATACTGTTTGTTCAATTTTAATAAAAACAAATGTCAGCCAGCAGTCTGATTCTCTTTGCCAGGAGAGATAAAGCCCAGAAATCAGCTTTCATCAGGAAAATGTTACACAGATCTCCTTCATGTTGGCTCATCTGTTATGTGTCTGTCTTGATGTGTTCCTCAATGTGCTCCACTGTCTTTTAAACTGAAAGTGATGGCTGCAGACACATAAGCCGGGGTGTGGAGAACAATGTCATTGGGTGAAGTCCCCACTACAATTTCAAAGAAGAATCTATTGTCAAAGCTATTGTTTCAAGAGCCAGGCACAGTGGCACATGCCCGTAGTCCCAGCGACATGGGAGGATCACTTGAGCTAGGAGTTTGAGACCAGCCTGGGCAACATTGCAAGACCTCGTCTCTTAAGAAAGAAAAAAAGTTATCATTTCAAAATTTGTGGTGTTTTCTGTAGTTACTAGAATACACATAACGTATTCTTTTGTTTTAAGACTTATCTGTATTTACACTCTGTGAAGATAGTTTAACAAATGAAAAAGTAAGCCAATAGTCTAAGATTAAGGATAAAACTGAATTGTAAGAATAGAATATTGAAACATCCTCATCCTCATTCATTAGCTAAAATGTCCGTAGACATTTACCTACCATTGTTTTACATTATGTAAACTATCTGTGATTATTTTAGTCACTGATATACATCGACATTACTACACATTAAATTTGGCCTCGATTCACATATATTCCTACATATGCTACACATAATTCCCTTCTAAAAATGATCTTACCTGCATCTGGGGCAAAAGAAGTGAGTTCAAATAAATATGTAAAGGGATCTAAATGGTATGTTGACATTTTTCAGAATATTTTTCACTCTGAAGATATTTGTGACTTAGCAATTTGACAGCCCACCCCTGTACACACCGATGCACCTATACACTTGAATATCCTGAAATGTACATACAACATGCATCTGTTCCCTTCGTATTAACGGCAAAGCAAAAATGCTCTGTAGAATAAAGGAAACTTCAAATGACATGAGCTTTATTGGGATTCTTAATATAAAATCAAGAAGATTTTTCTATTAAATCAAAAAAAAGCAGTCACCAATAAATGATTTGGGGACAATATTAGCAAGAAGCTGCACTGGAAAGTTCATCATAGACTGTTTAGGCTTTTAGAGATCATCATTTCACAGATGAGGAAAATGAGACCAAATGAAATTAAGGGACTTGTCTTTAGCCATTTGTCCATTTAATTGTTACATCAGAACAAGAACCCAGGTTTCCTGACTCCCCATCACACTAAAATTACCCACCCATAGATCACGCAAGCAGTGGCCAAAACTCTCTGCTAACATCCCTGGCTTCACTCCAGGATAGAAGCTGTTTACTTTTCCATCCTCTCTTAATGATAAAGGCCCAGCTAACCAAGTCCCTTAACTTTAAATAAGTCAGGTATTTAAAGGGTTATAGAAAATTATATATTTTACCTGGATGTGGAAAATAACATAGCCATAAGTAAAATGCTTCCTACCCCAATAGCAACTTTTGCCGCAATATATATTCCTCTATATTTGATATGTTAAGATACCTGATAGTTTAGGATTACCTGATTGATTACAAGACCAATAATTAAATATGATTTGTACATAGTGCTTAGAAATTTACAAGTTATTTCATATATGTTATCTTATGAATCCATCCTATGTAAAATTTAACTCCTATGCATCCTTTAGTTATTGGTTGAAAAGTTGCTTTACCTGGCAAGTCCTCCCTGATCTCTCTGGATAAGTCAGGTGCCCCCGCCACCTGTTACTCTAGTATTTAGCGCCCTATCTGCTTGTGTCATCTCCACCTGAACTTCGTTTCTATCTGGGGACAGAAAGTGTTTCTGTCTCATTCACCTATGGATACCCAAAACCTAGCAGAGTGCCTTGCATACATTAAATACTAAACAAATATTTGTTAATGAATGAATACATGAACAAGCAATTGAACAAAAGAAATATTCAGACAACTTGGGAGTGAAGGAAACAAAGAAGTTTGAAAGATCGAGAGTTTACTATAAAGACAGCTATATAGGCTGAGGGTCAGATCCTCTGTGCAGTTCGTTCTTTCTTCCATTTCTGCATCAACAAATTTTCTAAAACCTCAGTGCATTTACCATAATGGCTTCTGTGGCTGCAGGTCTAATGGTAGGGCAAGATAAGAAAAGGGAAATATCAATGCCTTTTTTTTTCACATCTGAATCCATCTATAAATTGTTTGTAAATCAGAAACTACATGAAAGCTTCCTTTTTAGCTAATGATACTGTAGCTATTCAATGGGAATACAGTTTGCTTTGGCTACTTTCTGGGCCATAGCTGTACACATTAGTTTACTTTATCAAACATACAGAATACACCAGAAGAAAGATGGTAGAGATTATCTCCTTGCTATGACTTTGTAAACCTCACACAAGAGCTTGAAGGTCTGGGAAGTGACAGATAGGGGACTTTTTCTTTCACAAAATAATCACAAACATAGTTAGACCAACTACACTCCAGGGGCCCATACTGATTGTAATGGAAAGTAAAAGTCACATGGCCCTGGTCAGAATGTGGCTTTTTCCATCCCAAGATAGCTGATCAATATAATAATTTTGGCACCACTTAGGCTAGAACAAAATGGCTAACAGAAATGTGGGCTATCACTAACATCCGAATTTCTACATCAAGTAAATGAAACTGTTTTCCCCACTTCCTTCCCTCCTCCACTCCATCCCTCTCCCTGTTTGAGCTCCCCTAGGAATAATTTGTCATCCCCACAAGCCCAAATGGCTGACTTTAAAAATACATGTTTATAAAATACTCGTAGTATGCTCTGAATTTTAGACTCCCTTGAAATAAAGCAGCCATAATCTCTGTGACAGTTGCCACCATTAATGCCGATCATAAAAGCTGGTAAAGAGGCGGAGATGCTGATTTACCACACATCGCTGTGCTTGCGTGGCCTCTTTCTAATAAAAATCAGGGAAATTATTTCTTTCTGAAAGCTAAGCGCTTCAACATTTGTATTACGAACCTCCTCTCCTGCACAAATTCAGTGCTTCCCGTGCTGTTTTTATCTTCTCAAGGAGCTGCCAGTGTAAATGTCCCACACTTGAGTTCCATGGCACACCGAGCCGAAAGACCATATGTCCTACATCCAGAGTGGAAAACTTGGCGTTTAGGGAGCAATGAACTGAGCTATTACTCAGACTCAGAGGTAAAAGCTGTTTGAGGCTCCTGTTCAGTTTATGGATATAATTTGAAAAGCTTAGATATCTTTCCCATAAGAATTTCTCCTCCCAAGATTTAGGTTAAAAGAGTGATGCTACAATGTTTGATAGGAATAATATCCTATTCTTATTTTCTCCTTTATTTTTTATCTAGCACATTAATATAGATGAAGTCAAACAGCACTAAAAGCATACAGCAGTAAGATGTGCTAGAATCATCAGCACATAAATCTAGAGAAGATGTAGGACTCCAGGAATAGATAGCATTAATTTAATTTAGCTTGATTCTTTGGGTGATACTTTCATTTAACTCAAGATTATTTCCAGAAACACTAAGAGTTGTAAAATGAGCTTTTGACCTGGCCGTATTACCAATTATAAAACTGGTCTCCAGAAATCCAGAGATGTGTTAGATGGAAAGTTATCTCAGGGTATCACATACACATACACACACGTGCACACAGACACACAATTGCCTTAAAGAAATCAAAAAATCAAAGTGTTCAAACCAGTACTTTGATTCATATTAATTCAATACAATAACCTCCCCCCAAAAAGACAATCATAAAGTCAGTTCCACAATTTGTTTATTTTATTCTTTCTTTAATTATTAGTACTTATGAGTAGAAGTACTTACGTATTAGTACTTACTATGTAGAAGTCACATGGCTAGATGTTAGAGAACAAAACAATCCATTTTTTATGCATTTTATTTTCTAAGAGTATAAATCCACTCATAGAACTTACTTGTAAGGGTAGAGATAAATGAAAAGCAAATTTTCTTGAAATTGTCTTAGGTATCAGAAAGAAGACGTATAGTATTGTATGACAGAGCACACTGCCGCATCCAGAGGAACTCAGTCTCACATTATGTCAATATTGCATGTGCCGTTTTGTCTCCCCTCTAAACTCAACATCACTGCCCCTTGTTAATGATCAAAATGGTTAGAGTTAAGCTGTTCTAGTAAAGCTTCAGACTCCACTCTGTTTGAAATACACTGGGAAGACAGCTGCAAAGAATCATTGAAGAGCTAAGCAAGCAGACTCAGAAGACAAGACTGTGAGCAATTTGCAGGGAATGGGAATGAGTCTCGAGTGGTGCAAGGCACATTGCAAACAGTCCAGGATGGGAGAAGGGTGGGTGAATGGACAGACTGATTGAGAAGAACATCAGGAAAGGAAAAAAAAAAAAGAACATCAGGAAAGGAAAGGATGAATCCTTAATTAAGCATAAACAACAAATGCTGAGTGTCCGCTGTAATTCGGGGACAGATTTAGAGCTCTAGGACACACAACAATATTAGTAACAGTTAACATTTATTGAGCACTTAGTAAGTTACAGGCACTGTGCTAAGCACTTTGACACACATTAATGTTCACAACAACCTAATGTGGTAATTAGTATTATTAAGCCGATTTTGCAGATGAAGAATTAGAGAGGATTTTTTAAAAATCAACTTGCCAAAGTCAGACAGCTAACACATCGGGGTTTGAGGATTCAAGTGTGGACATTCTACTCATTCTCCTGCAGTTCTGTTTAATAAGTTGTCCTATTTAGATAGATAACCTTACAATCTATTGAAGGGAAGGATTCTAGATAAATGTAAGTTAATAAAATGTAAAGTAAGTACCATGAAACACTATTTAAAAAGTTATATGTTGTCTTAAAGATGTATATATCACATTCAGGTGATGCTGTGACAGACAATCAGTATACCCCAAAGATTCAATGACCATACTCAGTAACACATACCACATTCTACAAGCATTCTCTTTAAAACAACTTACTCTGTTCATTTCTATCACTCTTTCAACTGAAATATGCTATTTCTCTTTCTTCTTCATTTAATATTTAGAGTCAATTCTTTCCTTCTCTGTTTCTGGAATGCCTTGTACATATTTTTATAATTATCATTTTCTTTTAGATAGTTGCTTCCCCCAGTAAATTAAGTTCCAGGCAGGTTATGATTCTCTCCATACTTTCTCCCTAACCTCACTGCCCAGCAAGGGCATGTAGCAAATATTCAATGAAATGTTCATTCAATAAACTGTTAGGCATCTTACTGGCCACACAGATGTGACACAATAATATGGCCTCAATTTAAATGCAGTAGCTGTAATTCAGCTCTAGATTAAATGACTTCTTGATGCACAAAGACTTTTGAGATGACAGAATTCAACATTATTTTACTACAGTTGCAAATAAGCTATTATTTTACTATAATGAATGAAGAGAAAGCTAGAGCACTTAAAACTGCCAATAATATTTTTTCAGTCATTATGTGTATAACTACAAGGAGCCAGACTAAAAGTGGCAAGTACACATCCCTCGTGCCAGTACACTCCTCTTCTACTCTGCAAGAGACATTGCTAATCAATCACATTCATTGCTTCTGAGCTTGGACTCGTCTCCTCCACATCACGTTCAGCACGACATTCCAGCAGTCGCTGCCAATGGATGGGGGCCTCATCATCAGTTAATATCCACATGTCATGCTTGACCTGGACCAATGTCACATAATTTCCCTATATATAACATTTTACCACTTGCTACTTCCTCTTCTAGTGAGGAAAGAAAGCATATGGGCAGCACTCAGGGAAATCTTACATAACTAGCCTTTCAGATCTTATTTGAGCCAGCTACGTCCCAAGAGCAAGTCTATAGACCATTACTGATCTACAATTGATTTTCTCACCACTTCACGGAAGAAAAAAAAAAAAAAAGGAAAAGAAACAAGAGAAAAATAGTCCAGTTACTGACTGGTGACATTAGAATGACCTGGAGGGCTTTTTAAATCCTATATACAGATCCCCAATCTTGAATTAACATCTCTAGGAAGTAAGTATAAAAACTGTGTGAATATATATATATATATTATGATGTACAGTCAGGTTTAGGTACTGCTGAATTTTTTTGTCTGTAGGTATAACATTTCAATTGCATGCTTTTGATAAAAGATATTTTTCCTTAAATGATATCACTCTTATTCTTAATTTGTAGTTTTAAAATATCTTTCATATATGAAATAATGGAAATAATAAATAGTAGTAGTGAGAGTATTGAGGGCTACTTCTTTTAATGCCATATTTGGCAAAATAAAGCATTGGAAATCCTACATAAGTCTCCTTGTTCTGAAATTTTGCTGATCCTTTAAACAGACCTAGTGGAACCCAGATCTCAGAGGAGTCTGAGCATGCAGGGTGAAATGGTGGGTGAGATAAGCTATTTTCATTCAAAACTGCAGAAACTTCTGGGAGACAGTTCAAGCCAAGAGGAAAAAAATGTCAAGAGAGCAAATTAGGCTAAGCCCAGCGAAGCCTTCTCCCAAGACGTGGGGGGGATGATTCTGGTGTTTTCCGTGTGCCTGGCCCTGGCGCAACCCCATGCACGGCCTGCACGTCTCGGTGCCGTCGGTGGCATCATGAAGATAAAGGGACAGATTATAATGTAGGAAACAAGAAGACCTGAGCTGTGTCACTAAAACCTCTGCGAGATATTGAGGTCTGAAAACACTCAGTGGTGCAGCACAGAGAGGGGACACAGGCATCCCCGCTCTCTACTGTCGCCGGCAGCTCTGGAATCTCAGAGCTTCAGCGAACCTGTGGCAGTGGCAGCTCGGTAAGCGGCAAAGAAGGAGCCGCCACGAACAGGGAGAAACCACAGGGCTCGCCACGACAGGGCGGCGGAGCCCACGAGGGGATCAGCAGTGTCTGACAGATGGCGTTCTGAGAGGCGGCGGCCATGTTTGTTCGGCGGGCGGCCATGTTTGTTCCGGGGGCGGCCATGTTCTCATCCATGCCCAGGAGTGTGTGGTGTTCAGGGAACGCTGAGCAGTTCTCCGTCAGCGTTTATAAGAGGCCTCCGAGAAACACTAGAGCTAAAGAGGGGGAGTTCTTTGTGGGAAGCTCAAACGAGGCTTAGCACACTCTGCAAGAGCCCGAGAAGTTTTTACACATAATGTGACTGTTACGCTCTCGCATCCTAGCCTAGTGTAGAGCAAGCGGCCTCTGTGAGACAAGAATGGAAGACACACGAGCATGTTCTGCAGGACATTCCCACACCATCCTCCAGCTTCGGAGTCTCTTTTGGTCACAGTTACACAGCATCAAACTAGCCCGTGGAATTACCCTCCCATTAGGCATGAGGAACATAAGGCACCTGGGAACTAAGTAACTCATACCAAGCCGCTTGGCTAGGAAGGATGGTATTGAGATGTGAACTCTGGAAGGTCGACTTGAAGACAACGATCTGCTACACTATATCATATCATACCCTTCTCTCTTTTAAATCAAATGAGACAGCATTAAGAAAATATGAGGTTTTACACACAGGAAACATATTGTTGTTAAAGTATTATTCCTCCCTAAGCTGGGCCTTGAAATTATGGTTACCATATTTCCAAAAAGAATGCATTAATTCCAAAATATAGATCATTCCCACTAACCTCCTTTTTGTTTTTTTCTATACACACAAATGACGGAGGTATAGAATTAGAAAATCCTCTGTACAAGGAAACACAGAACAATTCAATTAATAATTTCAATTTCGTTTGGCATTAAATGTGTTTTAAAAATAGACGTCTTTATCTCAATGAGAGCAAGACCATTAAATGAAAAGAAGTCCCTCTGAAGATTGAGAGCTCAATAGCACTAAATTAGTCAATGGATTTAAAATTACAAAGACTTAACGCCCAGGAAATATCTTATAGGGTCTTTTATCCAGTGACTTTAGATAGGAGACCTTGGGAGAAAGACAAAATTCATTCCCAAAGAAGCATGAGGATCTAAAACTTTAAAGGAAAAAAAAAAAGTACTCTTGGAACTGTAAAAAAGACAGATGACATTGAACAGTCTAATATCATTTTCCAAGCAGAGTGCATTAAAAACAGAAGGGAACAAAGTAAATTTAAATTAAGCCAATCTAAAAGTTAAGTAAACAGAATTTATTAGAATTTAGGAAATCTAACTTTCTGTTCTTATTCCTAATGATGTGCGCTGTTAGTTATACAGGCAAACTT
The DNA here is from genome assembly GCA_963574435.1 of Cheirogaleus major. NCBI lineage: Eukaryota > Metazoa > Chordata > Mammalia > Primates > Cheirogaleidae > Cheirogaleus > Cheirogaleus major. Next base: position 1,827 of record CAUYPO010069157.1, on the reverse strand, counting down.
TTTAAAAACAAGTATAATTCTTCTTTCAACAGTTTCCCTTTAATTAACTCTCTAGTCTAATGTCAGCCAATTGTTTTCAAACGGTGATTAACTTCTGCTCCACTGTGTGAACAGTGACCAAGCTGTGTCTCTACAGCAGCTGCCATTTCATACCTGAGGAGGCAAAGGATGTGATTGCCTGTTGGATTGGATAATAACTGGGGGAACATAAAAATGAAAATGTCCTTGAAATCTTCAATAGACAACATTAATATCGACTTAGTCACTTGGATGACTTTTTCCCCTCCATCTCTAATAGAAAACAATAAGAGAACAGGATTATCGATATAATCCTATACATTAAATAAAATAAGTTTGCAAACCCAATGTTAAACAACCAAGGTTACTCAGGTAACTCTTATACAACAAATAATTCAGTCTAGTTGAGTTACTGGAGAGTTGAGTAGAGAAAAAGATGTTTGCTGGAAATATCAACGCATTAATTCATACTATGCACCCCCATTTGTGCAAGCTCTGGAGTAGGACCAGGGAAAGAAATGAAGTAGATCTGGATTTTTCCATCAAAGTAACCACAGAATCCACCAAAGATCCAGAAACCAGAAACGATCACTCCTTAAAACCAATACAAAATTTTACCTTTAATTCAAGAATCTATGCATTTCACTGACCATGCATCTAACCTTTTCTATCTTAGTTTTTCTTGAGTATAAAAAAATGACATTTTTATATACCCATAAGATTTTTAAGGAATTTAAAAATCACTAAAATTATCCCCCTAACATTTTTAGTAGAAAGCTTCATAACAAGATATCCTTACTGGTTCCTGTGTCTAATACATTGTTTCTAATCAACACTAAAAGATGCAGATGTTAAATTAATTCACCAGTCACCTGGATGTCAATGTGATAGTCCACCTATTATCTGGTAATTTCTATATATCTGGAGGTAGCCAGATGCTTGATATTTGATCACTAAAGAATTTGAATAACTGGCTATCTCTTAATAGTCATGTCAAAATTTTAGTTTATTTTTGCTGCTGCAGCAATTGCCTTGGGTGTCTTCCTCAAAAATTTTTTGCCTAGGCCAATGTCTGATAGGGTTTTCCCAAAATCTTCTTCTAGGATTCTTAAGGTTTCATGCCTTAGGTTTAAATCTAACAAATGGGATCTCATCAAATTAAAAAATTTCTGCACAGCCAAGGAAACTATCATTAGAGCAAATAGACAACCCACATAATGGGAGAAAATACTTGGTCTCTACACTTCTGATAAAGGTCTAATAACAAGAATCTATCTAGAACTTAAAAGGATTAATAAGAAAAAAATCAAACAACCCCATTAAAAATGGGCAATGGAAATAAACAGAAACTTCTCCAAAGAAGACAGAATAATGGCCTGCAAACATGTAAAAAAATGCTCAACATCTCTAATCATCAGAGAAATGCAAATCAAAACCACAATGAGATACCACCTAACCCCAGCTAGAATGGCCTGTATCAAAAAATCCCAAAACAACAAGTGCTGGCGAGGATGTGGAGAGACAGGAACACTCTTACACTGCTGGTGGGACTGCAAATTAGTGCAACCTTTGTGGAAAAGAATTTGGAGATACCTCAAACAGATAGAAATAGAAATATCATTCAACCCTGCAATAGCATTGTTGGGCATCTACCCAAAAGAGCATGAATCATTCTATTATAAAGACATCTGCACCCGAATGTTTATTGCAGCACAATTCACTATTGCAAGGTCTTGGAAACAACCCAAGTGCCCGTCAATTCAGGAATCGATAATTAAAATTTGGTATATGCTTACAATGGAATATTAC
>CAUYPO010069156.1:0-11700 GCA_963574435.1 Cheirogaleus major | reverse complement strand
AAGAATATCCCCATTAAAGCGCTGTCAGAAGAACTCCAGTTGCCGCGTCTTCCTTGCTGGCGAAGCGGGCGCGACATTCTCCAGTCTCTTTTCTTTGTTGACTATTTACTTCTACCTTTCTCTGCATCACCTGATGCATCATTTCATGCTGGTGGTCATTCCATCCTTCTTGAATCCATCTTTTTTACCTTGGATTCCAGGACAACAGTCACTCATTCTTGACCCCCTCCATGGGATGCTCTCGATCTACCTTCCTGTAAAGGTTGGTGTTCTCCATGCTTCCTTCCAAGATCCAGACCTCTTCTCACTTCATGTGCTTGAGTCTCTTTCTCACTCACAGCATCTTAACCACTGTTTGTGCTCTGAGAACTCCCGGAGCTCTCTGAGACCTGACACCTAGGTTCAGATCTAGCCATCCAGATGCCTGCTGCATATTCCCAGGAACTTCAGATCAGTGATCCCCAAACCGAACTCATTGTCATCCTCATTTTTGTTTTTTTTTGCCTCCACCTCTCAAGCTAGCTTCTCTTCCTAAGTTCCCTGTCTTGGTTTATTCCTAACTATAAGTGCTGGGGAGATAACAGTTTATATATATAGTATCTGTGTCTACATTCGGTGTGTTCCATATTCATTCGGATAAATGCGTCCATGTGTTTACCTTTATGTACATCTATGGACATTGGTAATAATGACGATGATGATGAAGCTAACATTTATTGGGTGCTTATTTTGCGAGAGGTATTGAGCAAAGTGTTTTACATGAGTTATTATATTATCTTCATAATACTCTTGTTAAGAATATGCAAATATGGATTATTTCTCATTTTACAAATGAGGAAACAGGCTTAAGCAATTTTCTCAAAGTTACACATCTACCAGATAGTGAGACAGTGATTCAACCTAAGCAGTGTGACTCAGATATTATCTGATGTTCTGGAACGATAAAGAAAGGCAGACACTTGGGCAGTGAGGGCATCTCTTAACCTCTGAGAGCATAGTGGCTACCCACAAATATGTGCTGGAATCCCAGGAAAACCTGAGAGGGGTTTTCTAAAGAGATATTTACCCTAATAGATCCTAAAGATGCCATCTGCATGAAGAACACTGAAGCACCACCGAAGTTCATCAAGCAGAGGGTGGAGTGTATGGAAGGGGAAGAATGTGAGCATTTGTTCCAGAGCGGAGCTACAGTGTTGGTCAGTTTTTACTGTAGGAACTTTAGAAGAAGAAGCCATGATTCAGCCAGCAGCCTGAGCTTCACTTAACCTGTGGAGATTCTGGCCAGTTCTCCAGGGCAAGAACATCCCCTCACCTAGACAGGGCATGAGTAAAGCAACCCCCAGACATCTGAGAGTACTCCACTAAGAAATCATACTGAAGTTCCCAAATCTTAGGGAGCCAGTGAACCAAGAAGGACAGGATTTGTTTTTCCTGCAGCTGCCCTGGGTGACAGGGGTGTGGACATGGGTGGAAGACTTCTTATGGACAAGACACATAATTTTCATCGTTTTTCTTGTGGCACGCTAATTAGTAAGCTGGTTTCCAATATTTTTATGTCTCTGTTGCCTCCGACGGGGAGTGAAAGAGTGCCTTTTCAGCATGAAAAAAAAACTCTGGTTTCCTCTTTACATATCAATGTGGCTTTTACCAGTTATATTGAAAACCTGAGTCCTGGAGACATCTGACTGAAAACACCTCTCTTGCCTACTAAGTGGGCTCTCGCCACCGCCCGGTGCTGCTGTTGCTTCCCTCTTGTTCCACTTTGTATGCAGCCGGGCCAGCCTGATCTTCATACGGCAATGCCAGAGCGTGTCTCCTCTGAACAGCAATCAGGGGCCCGTGTAGGTGACTGAGGAGGACATAAGAAAGGTTGTTGATCTCTTGACATGTAAAGACATTCTGTCAAGCAAACTCAGCCTCACAGTGGCTGGGCTTCTGCTGTGTAAACAGAGACTGCTTAATTACAAGGGTCATGTCAATTAGCGTGACCTTAGTGTTTTCAAGAAATTAATCACTTTCCGCAAAGCTGGGCTGTGTTCATACTTTAAGGCAGTATGGAATAAACCTTGTAGAAAATCTGGTACAATCTTTTTTTTTTTTTTTTTCATTTACAATGGATGTTTTCTTTTGAAATTCCCAGGCTGTGGTTAGAGTAACAAATTTGCTTAAATACAACAGTAGATACAGGCTTCATTCAGTTCTGGAGGGTACTGGGGGCGGGGCTAGAGGAAGGAGAAGGGGAGAGAGTTGGGGATGGAAACAGCTATGACACAGGGAGAAATTCACTGGGTCTAAATGAGCCTATTTCTTCCTCCTGACACTAAAAAGATGCTAATGTCAAAGGACTGCGTTAATACCATGTCACGGGTCTGGTTTTTAACTGACAGGAGCCAGACGTTTCAAAGTTGAGATTTAAATCCTTATCAGTAGCTTTCCTTGTTGGGACTGGCAGAATGAGGGTGGTGAGGGGAGGAACAAGAATGAGGTTCTAGCTGTCATCTCGGTAGGTACCATAATACCTGGAGACAAAGTATAAATTTCCAAATTCATCTTATCTCTTCAGCAAAGTTTTCCCATAGGCTGTAAATCTGTATTCATATATAAATATTAGCTCTATGACTATACATGGATGTAAATGTAAGATATATTCATTCATCCATCCATACATGCACTCAGTAGTATTTATGGAAGTTCTCAGTGGTGTGTCTAGCATGACGAACAAGAAAGATAAGATCTTTGCCTTAGAGGAACTTATATTCTAGTTGGGGTCTGTTTGTTGGGATAATACTAGCTGCTGTTACAGGTGGACCAAAAAATACATAATGGCTTACCTTCAACAGAAGTTTATTTATTGCTCACATAAGGGTACAAGAGAGGTGTTCTGGTTGATGAGTGAATCTTGTCCTTGAAGTGATTTGGGGACTTGGTATCTTTGTTTTGTTTTATGCCTTCCCATTCCTTAGAACTCTGCTGTCTTCATCCAGTCATCTGAAGGGTGAAGGTCATGGACTTCATTAAAACCTTGGCTTAGAAATGGTTCTTGTCAAATTTGCTCACCTTACATTGGCTAGAAGTTGGTCACATGGCCATTATATATAACCACAGGGAAGCCTGCAAATGTCTAGTTGTGCAGCCCAGGAAGAAGAGAAAATGGATGTGTGGGGTATAGTTACCATCAGCTGCCAAAATAAAGATGTGAACACATTGATATAATTATACATATTAGAAATTGTAATTATTGCTATAAAGAAAATTAAGTGAGATATTATGAGAGAAATAAACAGTATAGGGTGGGACATGGTAACCTATCTTAAAGTACGTGACCAGGAAAGGCTTCTGAGGATATGACATTCTAGCTCAGAGATAAACGGTAAAAAAAAAAATTGTCCCAGGAAGAGCCAGGCAGAGTGGGTTCTGAGCAGAGGGAACAGCAGGCACAAAATTCATGGTGAGCTCATGTTTATCCGAGGAGGTGAACACTCCTCTTTCACTCTTTAGTTATTTGGGTAGCAGAGATGAGGAGAAACAACCAGATTATTCATCCCAAATTCCCCGCTGAAAAAATGTGTTTTTCTTTTAAAAATGATGACATGCATTATGACATTAAAAGGCAACTCCCTGCTTTTTTTGGTGAGTTCTAGAAATTTTGGAAAATCTTTGTTATTTATTGAAAGAGCTATGGTGTCTCTGAATGAATATGTTATAGGGTGTGATTAGAGGATTTTTACAGTACATGCCTAACCTCTGCAGTTTCAGTCTGCTTTTAAAGACACTTACATAAAGAAGGAAATGAAAGGAAATATCCTCATCCCCTTTATTTCTCCCCCACTATCCTTTTCCCCTGTCTTGAATTAATACTTACATTGTTATATTGTTTTTACAAACAGCACATCTTTCAATTAAATTCTTTACCAACAGAATGCTAGTGGCCCAAGCTGCAACCACTCCGTACATACAGAATAATTTCAAGATGTGCCATGCTGATTAATTATACTGAAAGCAGCTCTAATGATAGTTTCAGAATACAGGATTAATTCACATAACATGGTAAATACAAATGGCGGATTTTCAACCTGATATATTAAACCATTACGGCTTATTGAGCATATATGTATCTTGGCATGTGCTTTGGCAGTAAGCATGCATCACTGAGAAGGAATCTTTATGAACAGGATTGATGACTGGTAGCTCTGCACTTAGAGGAAGTATATTCTTACATTAAGCACAGTTGCCTCTGACAAAAATATAAAATACATTAAGGGATAGATGTAAAAATGTTTCGTTTGATCAGTGATTTCCAATGGATATTGGTTCTGAAGATGCCTTTAGTTATTGGGGCTTACCAACAAGAGGTATTCTTACATTCTTCCACTTTTAAAGTTGTAACTTATAGAGAGTTCTCATTATATGTCAGATACTGTCTAAGTGTTATACATGTATAATCTTACTTATTTTTCTACCACTTTCACTCTTGTTCACTTTGCTCCTATTGAGCATATTTGCTTTCCTTTTCTTTCTTTATTTCTCTTTCCCAAATATACCAAACTCATTCCTGCCTCAGGACCTTTGGACTTGCAATCCTGTCTCCCTGGGAAACTCTTCTCCCACATCAATTAGTGGCCAGATAATTCTTATTACTCAGATTTCACCCATTCAAAAATATCTCCCACCTGGGCACCACCAGCCCCATTTTATTTTTTTCTTAGAACTTACCCTAATCTGAAATTTGCTTTTATTGCATACTTATTGTCTGACTTTCCTCTCTGTCCCCAGTAGGAACTAATCTCCTGGTAGGTAAAGGCTTTATCTGTTTTGTTTATCGTTGCTTCTTCAGTACATAGAATAATGCCTGGCACGTGGTAGCCACATAGTAGGCTCACAATTTATTCCTATGATTAAGTGACTTATCTCAGGTTACAAAGCTCAGGACTGTCTGGCCCTGGTGTGTAAGCTGTTGGCCAGTGTGCCATTTACTTTCTCCTGATTTCTACATCCGTGTGCCAGAGCCCCATCATTAGTGAGCGAGCATGACAATTCTCTCTGTTTGGCTCACTCCTACTTAAAACAGCCACTGGGGACACATAAGCAGAAGGCACCAGTTAAACACCAATGCCATCATCAGGAGTCATCAAAAGCACCCTGGTCTTTGGGGGAGGGAGGAGTGAAGTCTAGATCACGTGTGAGCTCTTCATGTTTGGCACATGTCACAGTTCAGAAGACAGAAGCTAAGTCTCATTTTCAAAGGTCTAAATTAGTTTAGCACAAGTATCTGAGGATTTGGAAGTATCTTGTCTTCCTGTTAAGAGAAGAGAGAGTTTTGCCTTCAGCCTTAAAGCGTGGATTTAATTCAGTTAACCACTCCCTTCCTCCAGCAGTTCCACTCTGTTACATCTTGTAGGTTCACACGTCCTCCATAATTTTTAATGAGTTATTTGGGATCTTTCAACCAGATAAGAACTAGCAATCAGGAACGTTTCTGAGAATATCTCATTCCATATCAGTCAAGGATATTTTAAAGGACAAAGTTAATGAAGACCTAACTGCTGCAGACCATTTTTATGTAAATAATACTTAAACTGTAGTCGGTCACATAGGCACCCTACATTTGTACTGGAAAATACCAGGAGAGTCCAGAGAGGGGACTTAAGCCAGAGGCAGTTGTGTATGAGAACCGGACTGAGAGTCTGGAGGTTTCTCTTCAGGCATGCCTCTGCTCTTAATTTGTCCTATGACCTTGAAGTTGTTGTTAAACTCTTGGGCCTTAGTTTTCCAAGCTGTAAAAGGAGGTGTTGGACAAATTTGCAGTGTCATAACTACTGAGGGTTCCTTTTATCATTTTCTCCTATGAACCTCATGTGATGACATATTTTTTCAATCTAATTGCATTTATTGAGCAAGAGTCACACTCTCTATTTTAGAATTATTCAAAGCCATGTAAAACTGCCAGTTCAGAGCTTTCTCATGTGGATGAGATAACCAGAGGTTCCATATGGAGTTGATATGATCCCAGACAAAGGAAAGTAACTGAATATTTTAGCATGCTGCCTTACTGTGGATGTATTTATGATTTCCTCTCTACAATGCTGCCCCCATTATTACATTTGAAAACTCTTAGTTGGAAGCCCCTAAATTAGTTGATTTCTTGGGTCTTTTGTGACTCTAACATTTGACGAATCTGTAAAGAAGTGGTTCGACAGACAGGTAGGGTATAGAATGTGCGTTGTGTGGGGTTGAGGGTAAAAGTTTGATCAATGCCTTTTAAATATATATATAGACTTTATTTTATAGAGCAGTTCTAGCCTTACAGAAAAAAATTAGTGGAAAGTTCCAAGAGTTCTCATATATTATCTCAATTCTTCCCCACCAATTTCCCCTATTATTAACATCTTACATTAGTGTGATACATTTGTTATAATTGATGTGCCATTATTGATGCATTATTAACTAAAGTCCATAGTTTACACTAGAGTTCACTCTTTATGCTATACATTCTATAGGTTTGGACAAATGCAGGGTATTATGTATCATATCCATCATTACAGTATTTTATAGAATGATTTCGTTGCCCTAAAACTCGCCTGTGCTCCACCTGTTCATCCCTCCCTTCTCCCAAACCCCTCGCAGCCACTGATCTTTTTACTGTTTTCATAGTTGCACATTTTCTGGAATGTCATATACTTGAAATCATACAATATATAGTCTATTCAGATTGGATTTTTTTCATTTAATGACGTGCCTTTAAGATCCCTCTGTGCCATTATGTGGCCTGACAGCTCATTTCTTTTTATGGCTAAATGATATTTCATTGCATGGATTGCCAGTTTGTCTATCCATTCACCTGTTGGAGGACTTCTTGGTTGTTGGTGCTGGTGCCTTTCATTTAGTTGAATTTTTAATTGATATAATTTTAGATGTACGTGCAGTTGTAAGAAATAACATAGAGAGATCCCACGTACCCCTTATCCAGCTTCCTTCAATAGTAACATTTTGCAAAAATATAGTATAATATTACAACCAGGATGTGGACATTGATGCAATCCGCCCACCTTATTCAAATTTCCCTAGTTTTCTTGTACTTTTGTGTGGGTATATTTTTTGGTTCTATACAATTTTATCACATGTGTAGGTTCATATATTCACAGTCACAGTCAGTATATTGGGCTTGTCCATCACAACTCCTTCTCCTCTTGCCCTTTTTTAGTAGCCACACTCACCTTCTGTGTGTGTTCAAATTTCCTCTTGTAAGGACACTAGTCAGATTGTTTGAATTCCCATCTTAATGGCCCCAATTCAATGTGACCAAGGCCCTATCTCAAAATGGTCAGGTTCTAAGGTACTGGGGATTAGGGCTTCAACATACGGATTTTGGGAGGAAAACAATTCAGCCCATAATATACGGTCTGTAACCTCTTGGCATTAAATTTTTTTACTCTGCATAATTCTCTGGAGATTAATCCAGGTATAACAATAGTTTGTTCCTTTTTATTGCTGAGTACTGGCCTATGGAATGTTGCCCAGTGCTTTTTCATTTCATGTACATCAAGTGAATGCTTTGAAAGCCTTATTATCAGGGGTCCTAAATTAATATAAAAATAAAACAAGCTAAAACCAAAAGTAAGGAAGCCTGGAACAGACCGACTTGATCACTAATTTCCTTTTACCGAGTTATCATGTATCAGCATCAAAAACCAAGATCTAGACTTTTTAAATAGTTATTCAACATTAACCTGCGGAAGTAGTTATTTTTTGGAGGGAGGTACTTACTGCCAAAATATTCTAAATTTAAACCTTGAAAATATGTTTATGATCTTTGCTCTGATTCTGTCTTTGTTGCAGAAATGCTTAGAGGTACACATTTCAACTCTTCTGGTTGCTTTTGTCATAACCTCTTCTTTCACATGAGCTGCTACTTTTGTTAATGTGATCTTCCACTCATGATTGAATTTAGCTGCTTGTGTCTTTTTGAAAATCTGCTCATGAGACAGAGGTTCTGCTTCATGAATCTTAGATAATATAGTTAGGATGTACAAGGTCTCCTGCCTGACATGAAGGGAAGAGGGACAGACTGAGAAATGATGGCAAGGAAGTACTAACCTGTAGCAAAACTCCCAAGAAACCCTCATTGATGAGAAATATCGGGAACTCTAGACTGAATTGATACGATGTCTAATTTATAGACTATTTTCAAAGCAGTAAGTTTTCATTTAGTTCCAAGCTGGAATGTCACAGACTAAGATGCAGATAGGTTCTAGAAAGCAAAATTACATAAACCCGTGAAAACTGCCATTCACAAGAGGCCTAAGTTGTATGATGATGTGTTGTAAGCACAGAGGTCTTTAAAATTGTGAGGTTCCATTGAGCAATGGACATAGAAGAAACACTTTCTGTATCCTTATATTTAAAATAACAGTGTATGCTGAGTCCTCTCTATGGCCATCAAGATGATTCACACTATCAGCCCAACACATTCTTTGAAACGTTTTGTTTCACATTGCTAACAACGTGACAACTACTCTATTGCTCCTAATGTTGTTTGAGTGTTCCATATGAACCATGCTGGCCACTTTCATTTAAGCCTCACAGTAATCTTATGAGTTAAGTACTATCATCATTCCCATTTGAGAGTCAGGGACACTGGGGCTTAGAGAAGTTAAGTTAACCTGGCCAAAGTCACACTAACTAGGAAAGCTTGGGAGCCAAGAATCATGAATTTTGTGTCTACTTCTTTCAGATTCTGAATAGAGGAGGGTAGATAGTAAAAATAATAAACTTTAGAAATGTCTCAATCCAGGAAAAGACATAACAGAGCAGATTCTGAACCACTGATATGAGCCCCCCCCCAAAATAAAAAACATAAGTATAAAATCTCCAAAGTCCTTGGGTAGCTAGAAATTTCTCTGCTCTTCCTATTCCCTGTTACCGAGTACTCCCAACTGGAAGTTAGGGCTCAGATAGAATGTACCAGGGAACTGCTGAGTGTTAATCAACATGTCTTTGGATTCTTATATTAAAAAGCAAAGCCCTCTAACAGAAATTTGACTCCAAAAATGTAGTGATAAAAATATATAGGTGTACATAATCCTAAACCTGTGATATTTATTTCAGGAGACATAACTTGGGCCTCCTTAGGAATCAATTGGCACAATTTATTTCAAAACCATTCCAGAGCAGTGCCATCCCATAGAACATTTTGTGATGGTAGAAGTGTTCTGTGCTTGCCTGTCCAATACGGTAGCCATTAGTCACCTGGGGCTATTAGCCACTTGAAATGTGGCTACTGAGACTCAGGAAGGGAATTTTAAATTGCACTCAGTTTAAATTTAAATACCCACATATTTGGCTACCGTATTGGACACTGCAGTTCTAGAAAGTAAAGGTCTAGTTAGAACAGATATAAAATACTCAATGTACCTGTTCCTTGTATTCCCATCATCTCTTTCTCTGGGCCGGGGAGTGAGAAGGGGATTAAGAGGGAAAGGGTGGTTGAGTCCAAAATTTATCTGTCTCAAATTCAACCTGTGTTTTATTGACAAAGTGTGGGTAGGTTGAAGATGTGGCAGGCCCATTGGTCCCGTTGCATGTATGTCAGCACCTCATTAACCTTGTGTTAAACTGTAAAGGCCCTTTTCCCTCCGACTATGGGCCTGTTTTTAAAGGACACTTCAGTACCCTCTTTGCACCTCACAGATTTTTTTTTTTAATTTTCAAGTTGCTCTGTGGATTAATTTCAGCATATATTTTATTTAAATATATCCTGATCATTTCCAAATTGGAACAGGAGAAATTATTTTGCAGTAGGGGAAGTTGTGCTGTGAGGTTTTGAGGAACATATTAGTTGTTTATTTTCTAGAAATTAAAGGCATGAGGATTCTCCGTATTATCTTTTCTCTGATTTTGATTGGTCTTTCAATTAAATATTATAATTCTATCATACATGTGGCCCTGGTGGTCTTTCTCTTGCCAAGAAAGGAAAAACATATAGGGTATAGTTTTTTTTTCCTCCTTAACCGTTTTTGACATTTTTGTTCAACGTAAGAATTAGATGACAACGTCTTTAAACCAGACTGAATATTTTAAGCTTTAGGTCTGTAGTGCTTGTGTCTTACAGGTGCACTGTGAATTGTCATTGTTTTTTTTTTTTCTTCTAAAGACAGAGATCTAGAATAACCACTTTCTGTATTTCCTGACACTGGAAACAGATACCGTTTAAGATTCCTTTTATAGTTTCTTCAGCTAACGACTCCAGTGACCACTCAATTGTGGTCTCGTAGTAAATCAAAATTTCTTTGAAAGACCTAACTCTGTTATATAATTGTAAATGTCCCAAGAAGTCATCTTCCTAACTAAAAAGAAAGTGAGTTTCTGTTTCCTTAAATAATAGTAACTTTGCCACTACACATGATAGTTTTTGAAAATAAAAGAACAGACCAGTTTCTTCTCCTCTTCTTCCCACTCCTCCTCTTCCTTCTTTTAAATGAACCTATGATTGATGAGGCCAACACAGACACCTCAGGCGATGTCTGATCTGGTTGGTCAGTCATGAAGAAAGGGCAGAACCACTTGGCAAACTGCTGCATCTAACTTACCTGTCGTCCCATGAATGACTTGTTCTAGATGGAACTTCGGGTTTCACAATGGCCAGGGAGAATACTCTGGATCCCCGGACGAGCTCTCAATGGTTTACTCTTCGTTTTAATAAATCAGAAACAGAAAATAAAATCAACCCCATGATACTACCATGAGCGATGCATTCTTGCATTTTGTTACCCTTTTGAGGCTCTGGGAAAGGGAATTCACCATATTTTGCCAGGAGGCACTTAAGTCAACAAGGAGGAGGGGGGGACACAGTGGAACTTTTAAGTATGGCAAGGCTGGTGGGAATGGAGGTCCCCGAAGGGAGCGCTTTGCCAGGCAGTGCTGACACTTCGCAGACACAGGCCAAGGCCCGTCGTTTTCCCCTCTGCCCAAGTCCACTGTCGAAACTGCCGTGTTGCACAAGGTTCCAGAAGTCAGAGCCCTCTTCAGCCAACTCAGAGAAAAGGCTCCCTCAGAAACTGAGGCCTCCGTCTGGTCTGTGCCAATCCTTGTAACGCGTTTCACCTCTTCAGAGACTAATGCCTCTCAAAACCAAGAACAATTAAAGCGAGAGTCTTTCCGAGCAACTGGGGAATTGAGCAAAATAAATCAGAAATCCTCAGCCTTTGGCTCGGGAGGCTCGCCTCATTATGAGAGCAGATCTATTAGCCCTCTTGCCATTGTCTTTCATTTCTCAAGTGAGGTGATTCTAATTAAATTAATCTGCATGTCAATCTATCGGTGATCAATCAAAGAGCCCGAGGTTTCCCCTATGCTGCGGGGTGCTTGCGGCTGACAGGGGCTGATAATGGAGGAAGAAATAAACTGTCGAGCAAAGTTAATTAGTCAACATAATAGGTGGATTAAACGGGCGCGGGCTGATTGCTGTTTCCCGTGTCAAAGCATGAGGTGGGAGCCGAAGCTGCAATTACAGACAATTATTATATTTGGTTGTAAGAGGTCGCATGAATAAACATATCTCTGTGGGTTTCAGTTTTAATCCCCTTCCCCATTTAATATAAGGAGAAGTGTAGGTCATTTCTTCTCATTGTTTTAGTCAAAGTTCTCAGAGACAACACCTTTGCCTGTGTCGCTTCTGGCAAACTGGCTTCAGGGTTAGTTTAT
>CAUYPO010069155.1:0-30287 GCA_963574435.1 Cheirogaleus major | reverse complement strand
TTCTCATCCTACACCTAAGGATTCTTAAGAGACAGCAAGACTAACAATATTTCACTAAGACTAGTTAAACAACTTAAAAAAACAGAAGACTCAAGAATGATAAACAAGCTTTGCCTTGGAAAAATGCTATAAAGTATAAATATACTAAGGAGTAGTTAATAGGAGATAACGTGCAGATGGCTGCTTTAGTGACCTTTCCATGACTGCTGCCACACTGTCTCCAGCACCCTCTAATTTAAGTGAAAGGGTGAAAATGTCAGAGCTACGAGCTAGGGCCAGTGCTACGTCACGAGGACCCCAGTGTTCTGGGCAGCAGCCGTACCCCAACTCTCCCGTGTTCGGGACAGCTTCCGACATGGATATATGCAAAGTGGAATTTAAGGAAGGATAGATATCTAGATATAAAGAAAGATAATTATTAATGACAAAAACTTCAATCTTCCAAAGATACAGCAGTTTTAAATTTGTATTCACCTAAAGACATAGTGTCAAAATTAATAAAGCAAAAGTAGACAGAACTAGAGAGAAATTAACATTTCCTAATTTCAGTGTGAGATTTTAGCACTTCTATATCAGTAACTAATAGAACAAGCAGAAAAAAATATGCGTGGGATATAGAAGAATACAATTCTCAAATATGATATGTACCCTACGTGGGATACTGTGTTCATCAGTTGGAGAATACATACATTTTTTCAATGTGGAACATTTTGAAATTGAAAAACTTACTAAAATTGACCATATCCTAGACTAAATAGAAAGTGTTCCCAAATGTTTTAAATTAAATAATATAGTATGTTTTCTGACCACAATGCAATTAAGCTAGATGTAAATAAAAAAGATAACTAAAAAGTCTTATATGTCAGGTAATAAACAAAATACACATCTAAATAATCATTCTGCAATGAAAAAAATCAATGAATGTTAGAAAATACTTTGACCTGATTAATAGTGAGAAAAGGATATATAAAATTTGTAATGAAGTTACATCAGTGCTCAGAATGACATTTATCACTTTAAATACATATTTCATAAAGAAAGAAAAGTTTGAAAATCAATTATCTGGAACTCTAGCTCAGGAAGTTTAAGAAATAACATAAAATGAAAGCCAAAGAAAGTAGAAGAAAGAAAATTTTAAAGTTAGCAGATATTAATGAAACAAAAAACAAAAGTACAATAGAATATTCAACAAAAGTTTTGATTTCTGAGAAGAATATTAAAATTGATAAACCTTTTTTAAGACTGATTATGAAAATAGAGACAAAGAACATGTAACTCTTTTGTTAAAAAACTCCCACAATGAAATATATAAGACCTAACAATCTTATTCAAACATCACCAAAGATTAGAAAATATACATACAAACAAACAAACTAACAAAAACTGGGAAAATTTCCCAACTTGTGTTATAAGAACAGAATAAGCTTTATATCAAAACCTGACAATGATGTTATGGGAAAGAAAATCATAAAACACTCTCTCTCGTAAGCATATGTGCAAACAATCTAGACAAATATTAACCAATTAAATTCAGGGATAATAAAGGAAGATAAACCAAGAAAATGTTGGATTCATTTCAAAGAAGTATGGCAGTTTCAATAAATAAGGAAAGAAGAAAAATCATCTGATTACATCCATATTTGTAAATAATAATTGAAAACCCAATAATTATTAAAAATAAGAAACTCCTAGCAAGAAAGAATTTAAAGAAAACTTCAGGACAAGGACACCCACTGTCACCACATGTATTCAATTTAATTCTCCAGGTCCTAGCCAGTGAAATAAGCAATTAAAACAAATAAACAAATAAAAATTTTGAAATGGGGTGAACAAAACTGCTATTATTCACAATGACAAAATTATTTATGTAGAGACTCCAGAATAATCTAGAGATAAACTATGATACTTAATACATGAATCCAGCTAGGTTTCTGAGTACAAGATTAATATAAATATAAGTATATAATTAATGTAAAAATGAATTTACTATTGTAAAATAACATTAAACCATAGTATCTTTTAGAGTAATCTCAAAAAATCTTCAAAGTCTTAGATATCACTCAAAAGAGAGATGTGCAAGCCCTCTACATACAAAATATTATTGAGAGAAACCAAGGAGACTTAAATAAGCAGAATGTTCTATTACATGGATTGGAAAAGTCAATCATTTAAAAATGTCAGTTATACTCAAATTAATTGATACATTCAGTGCTATTCCAATAAAAACCCCAGAGGCTTTGTTTTTCTTTTTCAGAAACTGACAAGCTATTGCTCAAATGTATATGAAATGTAAAGAACCTAGTGTAGCCATAGTAATCTCAGAGAACAATGTGGGGGTCTAATATTAATGGGGATTGGGACTTATTTTAAAACGAGGTTAAAACAAAGTGCTAAAGTTGAAAGAGAGACAAAAAAATAAAAGAAACAGAATAGGACGTTGGAACCATTTGTTATTATGTTAGAAGTGGCACCACTGTAGATCAATGGAGAAAAAAAATATGTGCATTAAATTATGCTGATGGTTATTCACATGGATAAAATTTTTTAACTCTAAGACTACATACAGAAATATATTTTAGATCTAAATGTGAAAGATGGAATAATTAGCTTCTAGAAGATAACATAACATACAGTCTTAATGAATACAGATACAATAAAGTGGACCGCATTAAAATTAGCAAATTTGTTTATCACAGGCATCGATTAAAAGGTAAAAAAGAAAATGAGAAACAGAAGACTATTTCTATAAATCTATCTCCCAATACATATTTATATTAATAAATTTTGAAGGTTATCTAAATTGGTACAACTACTTTAGGGAAATTTTTTTTCAGTATATATTAAATTAATATATGCTTTAAAGTCCTGAAGTTCTATACCCATGTATGAACCCAACATTCATACATATATGTATGCATTCAAATACATGTAAATATTCATAGCTCCATACTGGAAACAAACAAAATGTACACCAATAGTGGAATTTATTTTTAAAAGTGGCATATTTATACAACAGAGTACTATGTAGCAATGGCTATGAGCAAGCTACTGCTGTATGCAATAACAGGGTGGAACCTCACAAACAATGACAAGTGAAGGAAGCCAGGCACAAAACATAAGTTGGTGTTTTATTCTATTGATATAAATTTCAAAGCAATGAAGAAAGGATAGTTATTAACTCAAGATAAGGAAAAAGATAGTGATTATAAAAAGACTAAATGGCAGTTTCTGAATTTCCAGTAATGCTTTATGTCTTGATTGGGAGGAGTGTTTACCTGGGTGTGTTTATTGTGATCATTCATCAAGCTTTATATTTGTGAGTGTTATGTCTGTCATATTCTACTAAAAATAAATTATTGAAAAATAAGATGGAATTATGTTTGTTCATTTAATTAAGAATATGTAACAAATAAAATTTGATCCATTTATGTTAATAGAATTGGCCTGCTCTTTGTAAGTAAAATATTCAGATACTGAGTTTGAAGTTTCTCTGATTTATTTATAATAAATATTCATTGACCACATACTGTGATTAACTAGCTAATTAAGGCTATAATACAGAGGAAAGTATAGGGTTTTTTTAATTCATAAAGTTCTAATTTAGAGGAAAACTATCTCTTCACAAACCTTATATGTAGATTTAGGAATTTGACCATCTGCTTTGGGACAAAGGAAATTAACTAGAATTTCTCTAAAATTGGGTTATTTTTCTATCCTAATTTCTAAAGAAGAGAGTCTAATGATGTGATTTTTGAAGAGAAGCTGATGCTACCACACAAGCCATACTGAGGATGATAAGACTTACGAGTTTTGAATCTAAAGTGATATATTGGAGGTAAATATAGAAATAATTAAAAACAATGGAATGCAGGGACAGAGAAGTAAGTGGGGAAAAAAAAGAAACACAGACATCTCTCAGGCTCTATTATCTAGTAGATATGTCAAATATGTGCTTCTACTAACACTACAAAATAGTATCTAAAATATATCTAGCATCATTTTCACTACATAGCAAATATTGCAAAAAGAAAGTGAAACTAGGATTAAAACATGAGACCTAATAATATCCATTTATAATAAAAACTCTCAGCAAACCAAAAATAGAAGGTAACTCCCTCTACTTGATAAAGAATAGCTACAAAAATCCTGCAGCTAACATAATTCTTAATGGTGAGAAACTAAAGATTTTCTTGTTAAGATCATGAACAACAGAAGGATATACTCTATCACCACCTTATTCAACATCATTCTAGAAATCCTAGTTGATGCAATAAAACAAGAAGAGAAAATAAAAGATACACAGATTGGGAAGGAAGAAGTAAAACCATATTTGTTCACAGATTATATCATTATCTATGTAGGAAACATGATCCAGAAATTCCACTTCTGGGCATATATCCAAAAATAATGAAAATCAGGATCTTGAAGAGATATTTGGACACTCATGCTTATTGCAGCATTATTCACAGTAGCCAAGAGGTGGAAGCAACTCAAATGTCCATCAAGAGATCAATAGATGAAGAAAATGTAGTATATACATACAGTAGAATATTATTTAGCCTTAAAATGAAGGAAATTTTGCCACATATTACAACATGGGTGAACCTTGAGCACCTTACGCTAAGTGGAATAAGGTAATCACAAAAATACAAATGCTGCATGATTGCACATATGAGGCATCTAAAATAGTCAAAATCATAGAAACAGAAAGTCCAATGGTAGTTCCCTGGGGTTGGGGGTGGGGGAAATGGGGATTTGTTGTTTATTGGATATAGAGTTGTAATTTTGCATGGCAAGAAAGTTCTAGAGATCTCTTGTGCAACAATGTAAATATACTTAATGCTACTGAACTGTACACTTTATAATGGTTGTGATCATAAATTTTATATGTTTTTAAGACAATTAAAAATTTAAAAAAATCTCTGCCAGTTATTTTGTGGTTATTGACAAAAAAATCCTATGGTTTGTATTATAAGGACCCAGAATATCCAACACAATATTTAAGGAAAAGAAGGAAGTTAGAAGACTGATACCACTAAGACTTCAAGACTTACTATAAAGTTACAGTAATCAACACAGTGTGATATTAGTAAAAGAATAGACAAGTCTATGGGTGGAACAGAATAAACATCCTAGAAATAGACCCCCAGAAAGAAAAATAGTCAGCTGATCTTTGACAAAGTTAATCCAAGAGAAAACGAATAGTCTTTTCAATAAATGGTGTTGGAACAATTGGATATCCACAGGCAAAAAACAAAAACAATAAAGCAATATAGACACGGATCTTACACACTTTACATGATTAACTAAAAGTAGATCATGGGCCTAAATGTAAAATGCAAAAATGTAAAACTCCTGGAAGATAATATGGAAGAAAAATTTAGATGACCTTAGGTTTGGTGATTATTTCTTAAATACAACACCAAAAATATTATTTATGAAAGAAAGAAATGATAAGATAAAGTTATTTAAATTTAAAACTTCTTTGTGAAAGATACTGTTAAGAGAATAAAAAGAAGCTAGAGGCTGGGAAAAAAAATCCTTGAAAAAAACATTTCTGATAGAGGAGTGGTATCCAAACTATACAAAGAACCCTTAAAACTCAACAATAAGATAAGTAACCCAGTTTACAAAATGGATAAAAGGTCTGAACAGATATTTCACCAAAGAAGATTTACAAATTGCAATAATTATATGAAAAAATGCTGAGCAACATTTGTTATTATAGAATTGCAAATTAAAACAACAATGAGATCGTTACACATTGATTATATTTGAATATAAAACACTGACTATACCAAGTGCTGGTGAGGACATGGAACAGTAGGAACTCTCATTCACTGCTGGTGTTGGGGCTCAGAAAACAATACTCCAAAATGAAGAACTAGGAAGAAGCCTCAGATGCAAAGTTTCTATTTGCCCTCCTCCTGCCCTCCTGTGTCTCACCATTCATTCTCCCCTGAGGCAAACCATAGAAACTAGAATCGGTCTTTCCTAAGGTGGGTCATAGAAATCAGAACTGATTTTCACCAAAGCCAGCTATAAAACCTAAAAATATTACTCTTAACTTCCCCCTTTCTGTGTAAGAACTGGCCATGATGAAATTCTCTGACCTATCTATGATTGTAGGTCATAAGACTCCCATTCCAGAAAGGGTCTTTCCCTATAGCCAGGAAGAAAGAATGCTGCACAGAGAGGTCAAGAAGAATCTACACAGTCAGGCCTTGCTGAATTTCCCCACTCAGTCTATTAGTATTCCCTTTTTTGTCTAATCACAGTTCTACATGGTCATCCATGCTTCATCAAACCTAAGCATAAAATCAAAAAGCTTCCCCTGTATCGGTGGGTCTTCCAAAAGTTCCCATGTCACACAAAACTATAATCAGATAATTTGTTATGCTTTTCTTTTGTTAATATGTCCTCTATTATTGATGATTTGGCCATTATTCTTATGATGGAGAGGCAAGGGATCACACTTCTTTCCACCCCTACACTGGTGTGCATAAAATATGGCATAGTCACTTTGGAAGACAGCTGTGGAACAATAGGAACTCTCATTCATTGCTGGTGGTAATGGAAAATAGTATAGCCACGTTTAAAGACAGTCTGGTAGTTTCTTACAAAACCAATCCTTCCAGTAGGAAACCTTCATCGGTAACACCACAGAACTCCACCACTTGATTTTGGCATCCTGAACATGGCCAGGCAGGGTTGGAAGTTAGAGATGGGAGCCACTGCCACACTGTGGTATGGGCCCACTGAGCTCACCCTCAAATATTCCCTGGAGAGAACCAACCAAGCGTTTGCTGAGGCATCCAGTGATGACTAGGCTGCTGGGTCCTCATCAAACTGTAGGGTTTCTTTCCCCTTCTTCCTTTCTCCTGGAGTTGGAGAGGTAGTACATGAAGATAACAGAGGAAAGCAGTCATTTTAGCATAATGATTGTAGAGGAGACACCCACTGATCATATTTTGCAAATATGCCACCCAGAGAAGACCACTGTGAAAATCCCCCTTAATATCATCATGCAACGCCCTGGTACCATCTGGTCAAGAACACAATGAAATCAACCAGCATAGGAAGAGGCACAACTTAGAGGATTGGATGCAAACAAAGAAAAAAATGAAGAGGCCACATGAGAGGTAGAGAGATAAGGTCACGGGAAGGAAGAGTGACTTAACCTCCCTGTACCTGCTCCACCTATAAAATGGGAGCAATTAACACGAAGTCCTGAATTTAGGTGCAACATGTTAGCTGCACAAGTATAGGGTGGGGAATCTCTGAAGAGAGCCAGGGGTTTTAGTTGACTACAAGGTCAATGTGACACACAGTATGGTGTATACGATGTTAAAAAAAACAAACACAGCCTCCAGATGCGTGAAGAGAAGTAAAGGTGTTTGTGATAAATGATCATGGCTGGAACTATTCTTTCTGCATGTCTTTGACGTACGCCATTAAAGTCTTAAGGGGAACTATCTTAAGTTCCAGCAGAAAGCTAACAGCATGGCAGAGGCCAAGAAACCACAGGACCTGATAAGATCATCGTTCCCACCGGAGCAGAAGGCCCAACCCTCCTGACCATCTCAGCTTTTGACTCAAACCTTTTCTGTGAGTGAGACAACCATTAGCCTCTTCCTGATTATGAAACCACCCTTTCATTATCTGTCTCAGCAGACTACAAAGGATTTCACTAACAGCCAACTTGATCTAATATCCTGTGTATATGTGTATGTCTGTATAAATATATAAGTATTTATTTTTAAATACATAATGAGTGAGATGTACACCATCTGGGGGATGGTCACGCTTGAAGCTCTGACTTGAGGAGGGAGGGGGGCAAGGGCATTATACGTAACCTTAACATTTGTACTCCCATAATATGCTGAAATAAAAAAAAGAAATACTATAAATAATTATATGTAAACAAATTAGATAAAATAAAACGGAAAAGTTCCTAAAGAAAACAAAAACCCTATTTTTATCATATGATCCAGCAATCACACTTCTTGTTATATACCCAAATGAGTTGAAAACTTACGTCCACACAAAAACCTGAACATGAATGTTTATAGTAACTGCATTCATAATCGCTGAAACTTGGAAGATATCAAGATGTCCTTCAATGGGTAAATGGATAAGTAAACTGTGGCAAATTTATAAAATGGATATTATTCAGCAATAAAAAAATGAGCTATTAAGCCATGAAAAGACATGGAGAAACCTTAAATGCCAAGTGAAAGAAGCCAATCTGAAAAGGCTACATACTGTATGATTCCAACTACATGGCATTCCTAAAAATGCAAAACAATAAGTAAACAAAATAAAAAAGTCAGCTGCACTAGGCATTTGGAGGAGGGAGACAAATAGTAGGAGCACAGGAGATTTTTAGGGTTGTGAAACTATTCTGTATGATGCAGTAATAATAGACACAAGTCATTACATATTTTTCAAAGGCCAGAAAATATACAATACAAATAATTAAACCCTAATGTAAACTATGGTCTTTAGTTAATAATAATGTATGACTATTGGGCCATCAATTGCAACAAATGTTTCCTAGTAAAACAATATGTAAATAATAGGCAAAACTGTCTGTTGTAGAGGAGGATGTGGAGGGGGGAGTGGGTATGTAGGAACTCTTTGTACTTTACCATCAATATTTCCATAAACCTAAAAGTGCTCTAAAATATAAAGTCTATTAATTTAAAAATAGAACAAACAAAGAAACAAAAAGAACAATGAACATCTTAACTGATAGATACTATGGCTGCCTGAAGTGACTGGGAGATTGTGGGTCTCTGTAAAAATAGGAGATGAGGATTTGTTGATGATAACCAAACTAGTCAGTATGGCCTGCTCGTCAAGTAGTTTTTAAATTGAACTTATGTTATCTACAGTGTCCTAGAATCATTGAGCTGAAAAATTAACACAAAAACTGACCTTTTGCCACAGGGATCTTCAAGGGTACCAGGCAGAAACAAATGGTAAACTTTTCTGGGAACACAAATGTTCAAACTCTTGCAGTGCAAGATTTCCACACATATACTTTTGCTCAAGATGAGTTCAAAAGATAAACTTACAAAACACACTAGTGAGCAACTCACTTTTATAAGAATGACAGTATGATTAGCACCCTCCTTAACTAGTGATATTTTATCACAAAATAAGTACACAATATGGTCAAAGAGATAAAGTAATGGAAAACAAGACAAAAATAAGTACTAAATAAACAAGTGTATATGAAAAAGAACCAAATATAACTTCTCAGAATAAAAAAATATAAGTTATAATTAATAACTTAGTAAACATGTTTAACAGATATAGAAACAGCTATATGGAGAATTAATGTACTGAAAGAGGACAGGTTTGAGAAAACTATCCAGAATGCAACACAAAGAGATATAAATATGGAACAAATGAAAGACAGTTTCAGAAATATCAGGTATAGACTGAAAAGTCCAGAATATGTTTGATGGGATGTTCAATAAGAGAAAATATAAAGAGTGAAGAAGAGGCAATATTCAAAGTTATAATAGTAGATGACTATCCAGGATTGATGAAAATCCCAATTCAGTCCCAAACAAATACAATTTAATTTATAACCACACAAATTCTCATGAGACTACAGAACATGAAACAGGGAGAGGGGATAAAGTGGGGATGGTTAATGGGTGCAAAAATATATTAATAGTTAGATAGAATAAATAAAATCTAATATTTGACAGCACAGCAGGGTGACTATAGTCAACAATAAATTATTGTGTAGTTTAAAATAACTATAGAGTAAAATTGGAATGTTCCTAATACAAAGAAATGATAAATGCTTGAAGTGATAGGTACCTCAATTACCCTGACTTGATTATTACACATTATAAGCCTGTATTAAAACATAAATGTACCTCAAAAATATATACAATTGTATGTACCCATAATAATTAACAATAAAAAATAAAAAGAATGGAATGTGATTAAATGCAAACCAATAAGAAAGACAGATTACCTATAAAGAAACAGCAATTAAATTGATGCCAGATTTGACAACTAAAATAGATGTGAGATCATAATGGAGTAATATCTCAAGAAATGAGAGAAAATAATTGTCAATTGGGAATTCTATATCTAGCTAAAATGTCATTCAAGATTGTGGGTGAAACAAAGAAAATATAGAAAAATACTGAGAGATTTTACAACTGAAAAACATTTATTGAAATGACTACTAAAATTTGTTCAGGAAAAAGAAAATTCAGACACATGAACTAGATACCATTTAATAGGAGATTACTTAAACTGAAAGTCATTTATTGATTTGATTACTATGTAGTAGTCAAATTGAATGAACTAGAGTTACATGAATCCATGTAGATGAAGGAGCTCAGTAAATTTCACCTCAAAATATGACTCCTTGGTATTTTGAATTAAAGGCCCTTAGAGATTAATAGGCCCTTGGAAGAGGTTTTCCTTCTATCTGCATAACAAGATGGATCCATCAAAATAACAATGGATTTTTTTTTCCTCTGCCTGTTATCTCACTATATTTCAGAAAAGACAATCAAGAATGCAACTAGACCTGGCCAAATAATTTTAAACATAATACTTGTCTCTCAGGTTAATTTATAAGTCAATCAGTTTCCCCCCATTCATTCATTCTCTCAAGTACCTATTCATCTTCCTTAGCAACCATTTTGCCCCTGAACAGAATGACTCCTCATCTCCCCCTCCCCTCCAAAAGACAGGTATAAAAATATCTTGATTCCATTGGGATATTGGGTAATCACTCTGTGCACATGGTAAATAAACTTCTTCCTTTTATTAATCTGCCTTAATTGTGAGTTGATCTTTCAGCAAACTGTTTGGGGAAAAGGGAAGTTGCTCCCTCACCCCCACATAGATAAATCTCAAAAACATAATGCTATGTGAAAAGGGCAAGTTACAGAAATATACATGAAGTGTGACACCATTTGTATATATTTTAAGCAGGCAAAACTCTATATATTTCTTATGGATACAGCATATGTAGTAAAATTTTTAAAAAATCAAAACTGTGGTAACCAAGGGAGAGAAAGAAAAAAGGAATTGATATGAGATACGTATCCAACTTAAATATATCATTAATGACTTATTTTCCTAGAAATATTCTGAGAAAATATATCAAAATATTACAATGGTACAGAGCTTATTGATAGGTCCACATATTTCATCAAATTTTTCTCTGAACTTTTCTCTATCGTTCAAATTTACATAATAAAAGTATAAATAGCATGAGCAAGCCTTGAGAATGAAGCACCTTATCTGGGAATGAAAGACAGATGTCCTAACAGAGATTGCATATATTTATATATATACATACATATAGATAGATATAGATATAGATATTTTAAGAGCTCAGTCATACAGGCTGGAGTGCAGTGGAATGATCATAGGTCGCTGTAGCTTCAGACTCCTGGGCTGAAGTGATCCTCTTGAGTAGCTTGGACTACAGGCATGGACCACCATTTTGCTCAGGCTGGTCTCATACTCCTGGCCTCAAGCATTCCTCCTGCCTTGGCCTCCCAAAGTACAGGGATTATAGGCATGAGCCACAGTACTCTGTCAGAATGCATATTTTTTTAAGAATAGCTAAGTAAATTGATTGAAGTGTGTTTTTGTAACCGCTAATTTTGAAATATATTTCTACTCTAGACATTTTGTAGACAATAATGTCTATTTGTATACTTATAAATGCCAGTTTGCTGTTCTGTGAGGCAACTGAACAAGTAAAGAATAATTGAAAGAATAAAGTCATTGAAATCAAGAAATTTGGCCTTTAGACAAAAAGCTACTCTTGATTCCCCCAAAAGGTTTTATGAGAAAGTAAACAAGGAAATACTCTGGACCCTGAATAAGGGGGTATATTTGTTGGAAGCTTTCTTGGGGTGATGGCTCAACCCAAGCAGATTACTGGATTTTAATGTTTAAAATTATTTCCCAAGTTCTTCACATTGTCCATAGAGACACAGCATTCAATGAAAGAACTCCCAGTAAACCATTTTTGAATCAATTCCCTCTTAACTTTTGCATGGCCAGAAATTTTCCTCTTCATGCTGCTGTACCTTAATTTTTGAAAAATAATTAAAGCATGGGGTTTTGATAAGGAAAACCCCCATCTATTACTTGGCGCATCAGGCACCTGAAACCCCCACCCCTCAGGGAAGACCGGCATCAGCATAGTATTAACTTACAACCTGGCCTATCAACTAACCTATTACCTGGTGGGCATTAGTCACCTGATATCCCATCCCTTGGACCACCCCAACTTAATAAAAGTGGGAAAAATCAGGTAGAGGGGCTCAGAATTTGGTGGCGAATAAACTTTGATTCTTTGACTCTCCATGTGCCACTACGTTAGTCCTCAGGACCACCCGCTGTAACACTTGCTGTAACAGATTAAGACAAATTTAGGCCCCTTAGAATACAGTTTAAATTGCCTTTTCCTAATCAAAAATAATTTTAAAATTTAGGATTACTGATAAAAGAAGGAATATAAATTAATGATAATCTCTGATATCCACTGCCTAAACTGATAGGGCATATAGCCCTTTGTTGTTTTTTTCCCCCTTCACTTGTTTTTTCCAGAGTTTTATTTACATCTCTTTTTTCACATCTGTTCTCTCCAACCTTAAAAATTATCAAGTGGATGGGCATTGAATTGGTCTGGGTATTGAATGACTATTAAAAGAATTCTTTTGGTGACCATTCTTGTCTTTTCCATTACTATAATCTAAAATCCAAATCTAATAGAAAGTCATATTTTATTTTTCAAACAGGCTGGTGTATGCAGTAAAGACACTAATTTACTCTGCTAATTCTTTGTAAATGTAGCTATTAAATGATGTATGCAATCCCCTCAGTTATAGTTAATCTCACGTTTCTTCCTAACTTATGACTCAGTAATGGTTTCTATAATATTCCTACTCATCTTTTTTCATTCCTTAGAAATGAGTGAAATTTTGATACATGCTACAACATGGATGAAAACCATGAAAACATTATTCTAAGTGAAATCAGACAGAAAAGGAAAATATTATATGAAGACACTTATATGAGGTGCCTAGAATAAGTAAATTTATAGAGACAGGAAGAAGACTAGAGGTTTTGAGGCTCTGGAAATATGGTGTAATGGAGAGTTATTGTTTAATATGTATAGTATTTCTGTTTGAAATGATGAAACTGTTCTGAAAATGGATAGTAGAGATAGCTGAACAACAAGGTGAATTTATTAATGTCACTGAATTGTACAGTTAAAATAGTTAAAATGACAAATTTCATGTTTTGTATATTTTACAAATAAAAAATTATACCAGAGTTAGTTTTATATGATTCAAGATCCATGTAAAGTATGAGAATACACCAATATAGCCTGAATCTTTAATAAGGAAACATTTTTGTAAGTAGTTTCCCAGAATCAGAGTCATCTGCATTCCTAAAATCTTGGTTACTCACATTGGAACTCAATTTCTGTAAAATTTTTCCTTTGATTTCCTATATTTTTATAAACAGAATTAAAGTCTATGTAGTTATTTTCATCTGGTCTCATCTGAGTAAAAAAAAAAATGTTTCTTCCTTAGCCATGACTATCAGAAGACACTTTAAAGAAAAGGTCCTCTGTTGTTCTCCTCATTAATTATTTTTGATAGATGAATATGTGAAAAGAGAAATTTTCTATCATCCTGTTAGAGAAACAAGAATCATTTGGAATCAGTATGCTGTTTGGGTAATTCTTTGTGTGGGATTTACAAAGAGTAGGCTAGCTTCCTTTTGAAAAAATGACATCAAGAAGAATGAAATAAATAACTGTCGCTAGTATGTGCTTGGAGTGGAGAGGGAGGTTGGACAAATGAGTAGTGGCTTGAGAGACCAGGTTGAATTTTGGTTCTTCAAATTATCTGCTCTATCTTGTTTTTTTTGTTTTTTTTTTTTTTTTTTTTAGAGAAAAAGTTTATTTTACTTTCCAAGGGAGGGAAGGGCATGGCAAGAAAAAAAGAAAGGAGAAGTGCCAGCCCCAAGGGTAAGTTGTTGAGGGGGGGTGGTTTATTGGGATAAAGGGAGAAGAAGAAAAGAACAGTTAATGCTGCCAGCTGATAGCAGAAGGCAGCTGTGAAGTGACTGCTTTTGTTTTTCCTGTTTTTTCTTCTCTGTGAGGCTGGCTTATCCCTCCCTGGAATGTGGTTTTGGCAGATATGAGGAAGGATCATACTCTTTCTATCTGCTCAGTGCTTTCCAAGTGCTGTAAAAACAAACTCTTAGAGATGAGAGTTAAGCCACAGGTGGTTAATCTTAAAGACAATGAGTTAAGCCACAGATGATTAATCAAACAAAGGAGCAGTTGTGCACTGTGATCTCTTTTTCCCAATTAGATAGTTTATTTTTCTCCATTGCATAATTTATTAGCAATGCCATCCTCTCAGTTAAGTGTAGCCTAAAGCTGCCTCCTTACATATTTTAAGTTCAGCCTAAAGTTTTCTCTGTCACATAGTGATCTGTAACCTAACTGGATGTGTAAACAGGCTATAACCTGCTCTAGCACCAGTCAAAAGTTTCAGACAATTACAGGTAGCCAGCTGTTCAAAATGTGTTAAAGTAAGGCAAACACAGAGCTATAACCAATTCAGCTGTTTCTGTACCTCACTTCCATTTTCTGTATACCACTTTCCTTTTTCCACCCATAAATATTATCTGACCATGTGGCAGCCCCAGAGTCACTCTGAACTCATACTGGTTAGGGGGCTGTCTGATTTGTAAACTTTTTTTTGCTCAATTAAACTATTAAATTTAATTTGTCTGAAGTTTTTCTTTTCTTTCCTTTTCTTTATTTATTTGAAACAGAATCTCACTCTCTCACCCGGGCCAGAGTGCCGTGGCATCAGCCTAGCTCACAGCAACCTCAAACTCCTAGGCTCAAGCAATCCTCCTGCCTCAGCCTCCCAGAGTACTAAGATTACAGGTGTGAGCCACCTCATCCAGCCTCTAAAGTTTTTCTTTTAATAGTAAATAGTAGGTGTGCAATAAATATTCCCAAAATGAATGAATGACTACCACTATTAGTTTCCTAGGACTACCAAAAGAGTAGCATAAACTGGGTGGTATAGAACAACCACCTATATAGGAAATTTGTTCTCTCATATTCCTGAAGGCTAGAAGCAGCTGCAGTTCTCAGAATGGGGTAGACAGGAGCATCAAAACAAAGATAAAGGTATTCTTTCTAGGAGGAGGCAAACCCACCAGGTTATAAAAACAAAGAAAGATATGGTTGATGGTCAGGTGGAACTGGAAGAAATTTTGTAGTGAGATGGTCAGGACCCTGAGGCAATTAGACCTAATCTAGTGGAACTTATTGGTCTGAGAGTTTATAGACCAATGCTCATGCATGGTTAAATGCAACAGAGGCAGGCATGATGCCTCCCAACTGAGGACATGACTAAATTTTCAATAGACTATTCTTTAAGGTCGGCTCCTGAGCAGTGATGGAGTACATGGTAAGTAAATCCAAATATAAAAAGAAAAAGACAGAAAAGAGGGAGGAAGGGAAGGGAGAAATGTATGGAGGGAAATGGCATAGAACCTTACCTCATGTCATGCCTTCTATGCAAAATGGGTAATGATATATTTGTATCACTCAAATTTTTGCCCACAGGAGGATTTCCCATCAACTCATTCAGTTCCACCCCAAAAGTGGTTGATAAATACCAAAGCTATCTGGGCGCAGTGGCTCACGCCTGTAATCCTAGCACTCTGGGAGGCTGAGGCTGGAAGATCACTTGAGGTCAGGAGTTCAAGACTAGCTCTGAGCAAGAGTGAGACCCCATCTCTACTAAAAATAAAAATAAGTTAGGTGGGCAACTAAAAATAGAAAAAAAGATTAGCCGGGTGTGGTGGGGCACACCTATAGTCCCAGCTACTTGGGAGGCTGAGGCAGGAGGATCACTTGAGCCCAGGAGTTTGAGGTTGCAGTGAGCCAGGCTGACGCCCCAGCACTCTAGCCCGGGCAACAGACTGAGACCCGTCTCAAGAAAAAAAAAAAAATACCAAAGCAAATTACTTCTCCTTACTATAAGCATTCTGCAAAAGCCTGTTTCTTCCTGCTCTACAGGTCCTATCAGCATGATGTTATCCATGTATTGGACAAGATCAATGCCTTGTGTCATAATGAGATGATAAAGGTCTCTGGAAACTAAATTGTAGCACAGTGCTGGAAAATTTCTCATTCTGTATCAAGATTATGAAGAGAGGCCATGTCCTTTTCAGAATAGAGCCAACTACCCTTTATGTTCCCCATTTATTGGTTAGAGGAGAGATGTAGGCAGTGGTGTGAGCATCCTAAATTGGAATGATGTTCAGGTGTAGGGAATTAACATGTTAATATTTGCCACAGTTAAACTTAGAAATATTCCTAATCTAACATGAGCAAAGTAACCTGTCACTGATGTTTATGTCCTATCTCAGGATTTTTCTTGTGGAAATTTTGAACTTCGGGGACATACTTATCTGAAAGTAGGGGGCATTTCTAGTTCTGAAGCACGATTTCAGAAAAGTAATTTTCATGGGGCAAAATAGGTAACTTCTGCGTGAGTCTTTACCTTAAAAATTAAAGGGACGAAAATGCGGAACCATAAGGAAACAAAGAAAGAGACATTAAGGACAGTAAATGGATTTTCACCAGTGAAGAATACTTCATAATACAGCTGTGAATTTGTACTGAGAAACAATGGATTTATCATCTCCTCTACCAGAAAGGAAAAATCAGCAGAATCTCATTGACCTTTGGGGCAAGCAGCAGCACATGAATTTAACCTGATTTATTATGTTTTTAATTATTAGTAGAAAAATTTAGTCCAATTGATTTGTATGGTATTGAAGAGAAAAAGTAGCAGAACAGGAGTCACATTGAAAATGCAGAGAGAATAGGCAACATGTTCTAATGTAGGCATTTGCAAAGAAAGATGGGAAACACAAACTTAGATAAAGCACTCCATAAAGACTGTTCATGATATTTTCACTGCCTTTCCTTAACTTAATATTGAATAATTTTGAAGTTATTTTTTCCCTTCAGGGCTGGAATTCCTGTTTTGTTCACTTATAGAGCAGGTTGTGCTGGCCGGCTTAGGATGTCAGAATATGTGTTTAATGTGCTACATTGACTTTATTGTTTATAAAAATAAATAGCAAAGGACATACCTTCACACAACCTGTTGAGAAGAGAGCCTTTTCTGAACTTCTGCCTGGAGGAGAAGACAGCTTTTACTTAGGGAAAGAATGAGAGTTTTCAGCTTCACATCTGGATACTGTCCAATGTACCACTGGAATGGCTTTAACTTGATCAATATATTAGATTGTGATTCAAAAGAAACTACCATGCAAATTGTAAACTTGGAAATCATGTGGCACACAATATGATAAAATTCAGTTAGAATAATGGACATCTGATAGACAGTGGTTTAGTTTCTGCAGGGTAATTTTCACTTTCCTCCATGTATGCTGTTCAAACCTGTAAACAGCATAGAAGCTGTCTAAAAGCTCCACTGTGAGAGCTCTACTCATCTATATTGTTCTTTATGGAGAATCTTTCTGCCTAGGATAAGAGCCTGAGAAGAGTAGAGAGTGAGAGCTCTTTGTTTTTCATTTGAAATCATTATTCTCTTTCTTTTTTAAAAACATGCAACTCTGAAATGAATGACTATTATATTACTTTTTGACACTAAATTATCTCATTTATCACTAACTGTACAGGGAATATCTGAGGAGAGGACTGATACAAAAATAATGGAAATTTATCATTTATTGACAATTTAAGTCCTTCATTTATTAAAGTGGCTGTGGGTGGAAACATCATTTAGTTGGTATTCAATCCTGACATGATTCTAGTGTATGGCTATTGGATTTAGATAATGAAAAAAATAAACTAGAAAATAAGAAAATCAAATTATTTGCTTGACTACACCACATTTTTACATGCTTTATTTTGGGAAAAGGGTAACTGAAAATTTTCACTTGTGTTCTATTCCCACCACAGTCATTATTGGGACAAAATGGCAATATTTTATCTAATTAATAACCTAAATGAGTAAATAGAGCTATTAAAGGGAATGCGGTTTTAAATGTGAAACATGATTATTTTCTTTTCTTTAATTCTCTATAGAGAAATATCCCTAAATTTTGATTGGATTTTCAGGGCTACTAAATATTATATCATCAAGCGAAATGACAAAGACCCAACCCACAGAGGTATTAGATCAGACACATAGGGGAAAGGCCCTACTGTTATACCTTTTTCTCTTTTGATCTGTCAATCTTGTTTAAATTAAAATGCCTGCATACGAAGACAGAGACACTCATTCTGCATTCTGTGACAATGGGTCCGGTTGTCATCTGTGGCATATGTATCATGCTCTGTAAACCTATATCTTGCTCTTGCCCTATAATCCTATCTTTCTCTCCTCAATAAACCTCATTTTCGTGCTTGCCTTACTTGAGTGTGTCTGGTCATTGTTCGGTAATGAGCGCACTAAGAACCAACATTTTCATACTGAAACCTGACGTGTATATGTAGAGAGAGAGTATCAGTCCCTAGCCTCATGGGACTACCAATTAAAACTATAAACTAAACCTCTGATTCTGAAAAATAAGCATACATATATGGAATGGATTGATGGACTACCCAGAGGCAGGAGTTCTACATCCTTTTCTGGCATTTCTGTTGTTTTACTTGTTGCCGCCCAACCTGATTGTATTGCCCGCTGCACAGACCAGAGCCAATATATTGAGACAGTTGGGATTGCAATGGAGAAAGAGTCTTTATTCTGCATAGCACTAAGTGGGGAGAAGGGAGACATTTCTCAAATCCACCCCTTCAAGAATTTGGGAGACAGGGTTTTTGAGGATAGTTTAGCAGGCAGGAGATTAGGTAACTAGGTTCGTTAACTGGGGCATAATTATAGGGGTGTGGAAATCATATTCCTGTGTTTTTACAGTCCCTGGGGTCACAATTCCAGTTGAGTCAAATTTTTGCTATGAGCCACTGGTCTGGGTGGGCCAATCGAGCCACTGGAATGCAGGGGTTGAAAGATATCTTGAGAACTACCTTTAGGTTCTGAAAAGGTGATGTTATATATAGAGAAAGTTAAGAATCTTTATGGACACTGGCCATGTGGCTCCAGAGCGGTAATTACAGGCGGAGAGTTACTAATTATTATCATTATTTTTAGCTAAACCTGTACATTATTTTTAGCTAGGCCCTTACCACAGTTCTCACCTTGCACCCCATTATTGAAGGGCGGTTTCATACTGAATATGTGTAAGTTTTACTTTCTGTTGAAGACCTCAGTATAATCATCATCACACAAAAACGATAGTCAAATTTTATGTCACAGAGAAATATTAGCAAGCATTAATAAATATTATGGTCATAACCTATCAATGTCAGACCCTGTCTGAATCTTAGCTTTTACAGTAGTTAGAAGTTAAATTTATTAAGGACTTACTATATGCCAGGCACTGGGCTATATATTCTGTGTGTTATTTTATTTAATCAACATTAAATTCTATGAGGTAGTTGTTATTTTTAACCCATTTTGCAGTTGAGAACCTGAGGCACAGAAACAGAGGCACCATCACAAAGCTAGTAAATGTCTGAGCCTGAACTAGAATTTAGGTCTTTTTGACTCCAATGCCCCTAATCCTAATCTCTATAATATACTTCCTTTGCTTTTTACTCCCCCAGGGTCATTTATCTCCACAACCCTAGCCCTTCCCCATTGGCTCAGTCTAACTCAATTTCTATGAATCTTGCTGATTTGGGGATAACTTCAACACAGTTGTCTAATCCAATTCCAAGTGGAGTGAGTCTCTTCCTCACCTGTCCTTTTCAACTACTGTGAAACATACCATTTATTCTGTGTACGAATATATGATAGAAAGAGACTATGCATCAAAAAAAGTTATCAGTACAGGGTCATAAATATGCCACCCGTGGATCAAACATGGTCCATCTCCTTTTTTATTAAATAAAGTTTTATTCTAATACAACCATATTGATTAATTTGCACATTGTATTAATATGCGGCTACTTTCACACTACAATGTAAGAGTAGGATAGTTGTAAGAGAGATAATATGGCCCATTGAATGAAAAATATTTACTAGTTGGGCATTATGTAGTTTGCTTATGATTATATTAAATTCATGCATTTTACTCCTTCTAGAACTGTGTTCAATAGATACTTTTGGGATTAATTTGAAGACTTTGTCCTTTTTTAATTAAATTTCATAATGACAACAAAGTGTATGTTCATTATTATATGATATATATTCAGGTAGAGGGACAAAGGGAAAGCTTCCCTTCTGCCCTCTGAAGATTTGCTGAAACAAACTGAAAGAGACAGATTAACAGGAAAAAAGGCATACAAATTTATTAATGTGCATGAGAGGAAAATCACAGGAAAATGATTATCCAACAACCCAACGAGGTTAAGAATCTTAGATATTTTTCTTAGTAGAGAAGATGGAAGGAACAAAGACAATTTTGAAGCAAAGTAAATATTTTTTAGGAGAATTTAATGGGCCTGAAGAGCAGACAATAGTTTGTAAATGATTTTTCTGGGAAAGTAAATGGGACTGGAGAACAGAAAAAGGCCTGGGACAAAGTTCCTTTGAGCTCTGGCGGAGGTGGAGACAAATTGCAGGAAGGTGAGGTGCAGAACTTCCTTGTGAGCACCAGTTGTCTTATTATGCAGATTAAGACTCCTAGGTAATCTCTTGGAGCTTCCCTTAGAAGAACAGGTAAAAAAATCTCTCTGGGTGTAGTAACAATTTTTCTCTTGGTGGTTAATCTTTCCTGAGATTCCTAGGGAGAGAGTTTTCATACAATTGCATTTCTTTTGAAAGAAGTTTTTATCAGTCAGATAAGGGAACTGACAGAGAGAGCCCCTGCCTGTGCTTGTGAGGGGAAAGATACAAGAGAAGCTTGAAAGTTCTTGGTTCTTAGGAAACTTCTAAGGTCTTTCAGTTTCTTTAATTCAAAAGTGCTCATCATGCAAAAGCACCATAATTTGTGGTATTATTCTCTGAGCCCCAACAGAAGATATGTTTATATTAATATTTAGTTATAAAGAAGGTATATTGTATCTTGTTTCATAGTGCCTGGATTGAGAGCTCCCTAGTGGCTCAGATGTCACCATGGAACCGCTTTGATTGGACAGTTGGGAGTTGCATTAGTATGCATGTGGGTTGTTCTAGGTCAATTTCAGGACTCTATGGTACCTATGTTGCTTGGTCCCTGGGCTACAGAGTCTTCTGCATTCTTTTGCAGCTGGCACACTAAGTTATGATTGACTGATTCATAGGGTAGTCCCTCCTCCCCCAGGTATGGCAGTAGCTAAAGGCAAAATTAAGGTGAAACAGGACCAAGATGGGGGCAACAACACCAGCTTTGGTCCCTAGGAGACCTGGAATCCCTCACTATCTACCTAACACACACACACACACACACACACACACATATATCTGAGGAACACCAGACTACATTCTGGTGGCAAAAAGTAAATAGATCAGATTTCTTTAGGAATAATGTATTGAAAGAGGGAAGGGTTAGTTAGGGAAGAGTTTCATATCAAACTTTAATGTGTATATAAACCACCAGTGATCCCTGAAAAACAGAATCTTATTCAAGAGGTTTGGGGCGAATCTTGAGATGCTTTATTTTTAACAAATTCCCTGTGATGCCAACAGTGCTGCTTGGAAGTATACACTTTGAGTAGCAAGAATCTAGGTGAATAGTAATAAAATGATGAATTAAAGAAATGGTAGCAAGAATGGAGATATGAAAGACAAATTAAAGAGTCTGTAGGGACAATATAGATACAGAATTAAATATATACAGAGTTGGTAACTAACTGATATCATGGGAAAGAGTGGGGAATTTAATTCTTATTATTTCCTTGTTCAAGAAGCTGATATAGTCCCAGTATGGTACTCATGGTCTTCCAACAAATAATCCCTTTGCTAAATGTATTTTAAGGAAAAAAGTATAGCCTTAAAATATTTTGTGTGTATCATTGTATATTTACATTGATTATTACGTTCTATGCTTCACCATATTCTCCTTTTTTTTTTTGACCATTTCATTGTTGATGTTTCTCAAATTGTGGGCCATGGATCATCAGCACCAGGATCACTTGGAATACTCTTTAAAAATACAGATTCCTGAGCTTTACCCGAAAGCTACAGAATCAGTCTTTTGGGGTCTAGTACAGAAATTTTATTTTTAAACAGATTCCTAACACATTTCTGGTATGCAATCAATTTTGAAAACCACTGTTTCAAGGATTTATGAGTAGGTAGTTACAAAAATAAGATTCTCAAGATAGTAGCACAATAATAAGCAGAGTATTCAAGGTTCTATATCCATTTTACAGAACAAACCAAACTTCTATGAATATGCTATACATTTTCAGGCCTTCTTTACCTATTTTATTTCATTTTTTCTTAGCCAGAATGGATTTTATCAAATTTTCTGACTATTTAAAACCTATTCCTATTTTAGATTATACTTAAAATGAGAACACAATGAACCATTTTCCACTTGGCTTAATCAAAATTAATCATCTTTTCTTTTGTGATATGACAGTATTTATTTCACTGTATTTTATTATGTTTCATGTTCTCTGCCTCTGTAAATTATAGACAGCATGATTAGAGGTGTCTTGACCTATTTATTTACTTAAATTGGTAGCATCAAATGTGTGTTTGTTGAAGGAATTATTCTATTTAGTCTAGACAAGAGGGCCATTTGCAAAGGAATCTTGAGATCTCAATGTAAAAGAGACATGAATGGGTTCCATCTGAATCTTTACATTGGCAGGTTTCTGAAGCAATAGTCATGTGATTTTTAAAAAATTCTCTGTCAAATACAGCTAGGCAGATCAAAAATCACACTCACTCTGGATAGATAAACATCATCTTTCTTGGAGGTAAGTATATTTTTTCAAGTTAGAAAATGAAGGCTCAGCATGGTGGCTCACGCCTGTAATCCTAGCACTCTGGGAGGCCGAGGCGGGAGGATAGCTCGAAGTCAGGACTTGGAGACAGTCTGAGCAAGAGTGAGAACCCATCTCTACTGAAAAAATAGAAAGAAATTAGCAGAATAACTAAAAATACATAGAAAAAATTAGCCGGGCATGGTGGCACATGCCTGTAGTCCCAGCTACTTGGGAGGCTGAGGCAGAAGGATTGCTTAAGTCCAGGAGTTTGAGGTTGCTGTGAGTTAGGCTGATGCCATGGCACTCTAGGCTGGGCAACAGAGTGAGATTATGTATAAAAAAGAAAGAAAGAAAGAAAAGAAAAGAAAGAAAGAAAGAAAGACAGAAAGGAAGGAAGGAAGGAAGGAAGGAAGGAAGGAAGGAAGGAAGGAAGGAAGGAAGAAAAAATAAAACTAAGTAAATATGAAAGAAAAGTCTCCAGAGTTTAAGCTTCTTAGGGCTCTATGACTCTATAACTTTAGTACTATGTAGAATTTTTTGACAATTCACATCAAGATCGTTAATCTAAAACATTAAGAATGCTACATTTTAAAAACCAAAAAGTCCTTTACCTTTGGGAAGGTATCTTTGTGCTTATCTAGGAATCTAAACTATGCATATAAGATTGAGATTAAATGTACTTTTTGCTGTGACAACTAGAAAGTTCTTTGTATTAACTGTTCCCTTGCCAGTTAGTTAAAAAAAAAATCAGGTCTATTTTTCATTGTGATAAAAATGAAAGGATTTTTAAAGAAACTACAATGAGAAACTCTGCCACACTTAAAGAACATGTTTATCCTTTTATACATACCGTATAGATATAAATATAAGAATATTTATCATTTTATACACTATTTAGATACAGATACGGATGTGGATATAGCTATAGATATTGATATATCGACCTTTTTGGGAAATCTAGTCTTCACCAGTTTGGTGTTGTTTCAGCTATCAAAACACTAATACTGTACACTAATTTAAATATTTGAAACATCTGCTAATATTAGTAACTATTCACAATTCAAATAATTCTATTAATGTATTCATAAATGACATGACCAATCTGAAATATTGCACCTTAGTGAGATCACTAAAATGTTCAGAAAACCATTATTGCTACTAAAAAATATTGGTTTAATAAAAGTAAGCATAAATGAAGCAATTATTTGACCTAAAATAGAAATTGTTTTCCATATTCATCATTGCTATTTTAAGACTTGGTAGTTTTCAGCTTATGAACCTAAGTTTAAGGTGGTGTGCCACAAAAATTTTATTTGCTCATTAATTTTTACATGCTCATCTTTGTCTTTTGCTGCTTTAACACAATTGTATTACTACTGGAGATCTGAATTACAACTCTTTGAAACCATAGGTTACTGCATTAATGCTTTTTGAACCACTAATTTGAAAATTTATTGATTTTTTAAGTTAGCTTTCTCACTACATATCAAGATGTTTGTCAATGTATTATTAATTTAGTTTGTGGTTCTGTGTGAATATCAGTGGTATATACAGATACAAACGCTATTAATTCATCCACAAAATAGATTCAGCTTCTTTAGGGGGTAGAAAAAAAATTTCCACAACCTGTTTCCATTAGTGAGTGTCCTCTGATGCTAATTTAGACAGAGCAGCACTAAGTCAGGTATTGGGGTCAGGTGCTTTCTGAGTTCAGAGATAAGAGACTCCCTTAATAACATCTTTTGGATCACTTCCCTCCCTCTTCCCCCCCACCACTGGCCACCACTGAAAGGCCTGTATCTGTAAGTAGAAAAAATTATGTGTAGCAAGTTTAAAAATGGCAAAGACTGGATTGGATCGCCAGCAATTTTCATACTGGAATAGCTTGAGGAGTAAGTAATAGATGAGTAAATGGAATAAGTTAATGAAAGATGGGTAAATCTGATTAATCTTCATTGTGTGACAAGTAAAAATTAAGGGATGCTGATACATGGGAAAACAGAGAGATTTTAACAGAGTGGAGGTCCTTACAAGGTCAGAGGACAGATATAATGGGAATAGTAAAGCTAGCAATCTGTAAAGGTAGGCAGTTATAGATTGCAGTTTCATGTTTGTTTGGTGTTCACTATGACCATGTGGGGAGGTAGCTGAGGTGGGGTGGAAATCCACATGAATGCTGAAGTCAGCCAGAACAATGAAATGGTTTGAGACAGAAATGACAAAATTTGGTAAATAAAAGCATAATATAAAGACTCACTAGCTGTATCATCATCAATGTTGACAACTATAAGGAAGGCAATTACTTATATAGTCTATTGATGTTAGAATAAACTTAAAAAATGATTAACAGAGAGGTGGCTTCAAATATTTAGTAAATTAAACCAATAATTTTAGGTAACTTACCCTATCTTGTATATTGAAATGTCTTTTCTAGCCTTAAAACCTTAAGCCTTTTAATTCAAAAGTCTAAAAATGGTTTGACTTAAAATTGTAAGATGTACAATAAAGAGGTGGTTGGTTTCAATCAAATTTTGAGTGACAGTAATTTTTTGAGGATATATGGAAATATTGCAATAGTTTAAATTTTAGTACACTTATTTACTATGGAATAAAACAAAATAACTAATTTAAGAATGTTCTCTGATTCAGCATTTTCTCATTGAATCACTGTGAATTTTGTTGTGTCTTGATAACTCTCGGCAAAATTGGGCAATAGTAATGTCTTATTACAAAAATAGCACTGAACTGTGTGTCTGGGACCTATATTGTCTCAGATCCTTTTATTTCACTACACAATAACTAAAATTACCTCCCTCAAGCTCAATTTCAACATCTGCAAAATTAGACAATTGAACACATAGGGGATAACCTCTGACATTCTATGACTCAAAATTTCTCTTGAGATGTCTCATCAATTCCATTTTTGCCAATTGCCTTATTTGGATATCTTCTTTGCCAATGCCATAGTGGATGCAACCACACACAAACATGACTGCCAAATATTCTCTACTATGGTATCCTATGTTCAAAAACATTGTCATCTCTTCCCCTCTTCCAATGACTAGTAGATGGGGAAGGTGGAGAATAGTATTTCTTTAGGACTGGGTGCCTTTCCTGAAACTCCTCAAGTCAAATAAGTGTGCTGTCACAATGTCAACCCAGGACACACTTTTTATTCATATCTTATGTTATTTTACTAATATAAATTATTAACTACCTTTTATACAGATGAATATTAGTAATTGCTTTCCATTCCATTTTCCCTGCAGGTCATCAAGGACTAACAAACAGCATGCTTTTATTCTGTGATTCAATCCATTTGTCACCAAAGCGAAATACAAAGAGCCTTTATTCTCACAAGGGCAGAAATTGGGAAGGTTCCCCCTTGCATGATAAAAATGTCTTAAAAGTGAACCATAAATTCCTCTTAATAGATAATGAGAAGCCCTTATCATAACTGCTATTTATCAGGATAGATAAAACCAAAATACTCCTCTAGTTTCAGAGGCTTATAATATCTATGAGTTTAAGTGAGGCACAAACAACCTCTTAATAATTTAGGAGTTAAGGTTTGTACCATAAACCATTTTTCCCTTTAGCCAATGAGTCAAATTTTGAGGGAGTTCAACCACAATAGAGCACATGTGAAATTTTACATGGAATGTTACACAAAAATTAGCTTTAGTAAAGACAAGAATAAGGAAGTTTTTATGAAAAAAAAACAGATTTGGGAAGTAAACAGTAGAGAAATGTTGAAGGAAATTAGAAGATGTGGGGATTATTCAGTAATTTATACAAGCATTTTGTCAAAAAGATTGTTGAAATGAGAGATGAGAATGGTCAATGTATTTATTAGCCTTTAGAAAAAAGGGCTAGAATATTTTAAGTGCCAATTGTGTAAAGAAAATATTTTTTTCAATATATAGTCATTTTGTCCATTCTTTTTAAAAGGAGAGAAACTTTGAATATAATTTTATGTGTGAGTAAGTATTGGCAGCTTGAGGGCTGGAATCATGCCTTGTATACTATATATTACCATATAGACATTTAAAATACTTCTTAACTAAAGGAAGGAAGGGAGGGGGGAGGGAGGGAGGAGGGAAGGAAGGAAGGAGATCTAATTTGTTGGAGGACTTACATAGAATGTAAGCTCTTATGCATAGAATTGAAATAATAAGGCCATTATTGGAGAAATAGGAAATTAGTGAAAAAAATTGTCAAAATCCACATAAAATCTGTAGTTTAGTTAATAGTGTGATACCATTTTTATTTACTAGTTTTTCCAAATACAGTATGGTTATGTAAGTTGTTAACATTAGGGGGAAATGGGTAAAAGGTATATGGGAACTCTATCTTTGCAACCTTTCTGTATATCTAAAATTATTCCAAAATAAAAAAAATTAATATTAAAAAATCATGCTTAAGATATTCCTTGCCTTAAAAAGTTTATAAATGTGCATTGGAGACATAAGGTAGGAAATAATAGACATTTTATATCTAGGCAGTCCTCACTTTACATAATTGTGTGGAACTCTAGAAATGACTGTGTAAGCTGAAACCATGACTAGTTATCTTAAGTGGAAAAATTTATAATTGTTCTGTGACCTCTAAAACTTTTTTGTCAGAACATTAGAAAGTTTCTTATTATCAATATATAGGAAAATAATAGTAAAACTCATATTTATTTCACTGACATTAGAAACATTGACAATTGAAGTGTTTTCTATTTTTGTAAGAAAACTAATCAAGAGTAGCTTCAGTTATGCTTGCCTCCTTCTCACTGTGTAACTAGTAACACAGAGCAAGCATCCTTTTTCTGCTCTTATAAATTGTCTACTCCTTTCTAAGTTTGGATTGACTTCCAATGTTTTATCCTTTGTTCTTTCAACATTGTGAAACATGTCTGAGAGTCCCTTTAATGTGAAGGTTTTGGCTGGTATAATTTCCTCTGTGTCATATTCACCCTTTTTTTCACAATAGCTTTCCTCATTTATGTGGATAAATTTACTTTCACTAAGTTCCTCTGGCTGCATATTTGGAGTTTCTCAGGCAGTGGCAATGTTAACAATCCCATGGGTAGCTATTTCTTCTATATCTCCATTTATGTTTGATTCTAATTCTATTTTCAGTGTTATTACTTTTTGTTTCTTTGCTATACTTTCATCTCTATTGGCCAATTTCCTCTTTATTTTTTATTATAAAATGTATGTTTTAATTAAAATGCTGTTTATCAGAGGTGGAACCAGTCTCATTAAGGTTGTTATGAGGACCAATTTCCTCTCTCAATTATCTATTTTCAAATAATTTCACAAGGGTTTATCACAAGGAGACAGGGACCAACACATATTTTGCTGCTGTGCATGAACTGAACAACACAGGCAGTGAGCAATCACTGAGAGACTTTAAAAGAAGTGATGTGATTGATCATAGTGTGCCTCTGTAATTTACGTAGTGATTTGTGCATTAAAAAGATAGCTGTAAAATTTGTACTTTATGCAATTACTCACAATTAATATACCATAATATCACACACAAATTTGTACAACAATGTTCATGGCAGTATTATTCATAATAGCTAAATGTGGAAACAATCAAAATGTCCATGAACTGATGAATGGGTATACAAAATGGGCTATCTTTATACAATGGAACATGCTTTGACAATAAACATAATAAACTACTGATACATGTTACAACATAGATAAATTTCAAAAATGTTGAGTGAATGAAGCCAGTTACAAAGGACCCTATGTTGTAATATTTCATTTATATGAAATGTCTAGAGTAGGAAAATTCATAGAGACAGAAAATAGATTAGTGATTAGAGTTGGAAAGGTTAGAAGAAATAAAGAGTGACTGCTAATAGGTACAGAGTTTCTTTTTAGGTTGATGAGAATATTTTAAAATTAGTGGTAATGGTTATACAACTCTGAATATACTAAAAATTATTAAATTGTACACTTTAAGTTGGTGATTTTTATGGCATGTAAATTATGTCTCAATAAAGCTACACGCACAGGCATATAGACACACATGTGCACACACACACACCATGGTAACTGAAATTTGAGCAACTCAGAACTGTGCAAATCAAGAGCTGCTTGTATTAGCATTGGTCCTTGATAGCTAACTAGAAAGATACATAGATGAGAGGTTACTTAAAGGAGGTAAATTTAACCTCTCTTTTAAAAAGGAAGTGTTGTACTGGGATATTAATGGAAACTAATTTTATATAAGAATTATATTGAACTCTCATACACTGCTGGTGGAACTGCAAATTAGTGCAACCTTTGTGGAAAACAATTTGGAGATACCTCAAGCAGATAGCAATAGAAATACCATTTGACCCAGCAATAGCACTGTTGGGCATCTACCCAAAAGAGCATAAGTCACTCTATTATAAAGACATCTGTACCCAAATGTTTATAGCAGCAGAATTCACTATGCACGGTCATGGAAACAACCCAAGTGCCCATCAATTCATGAGTGGATAACTAAAATGTGGTATATGCTCACAATGGAATATTACTCAATTCTAAGAAACGACAGGGAGCTAGCACCGTTTATGCTATCCTGGATTAAGCTTAAGCCTGTTATCCAAAGTGAGGCGACATAGATATGGAAAAAGGGCTCCACATGTACTCGCCATCAAATTGGTACTGACTGTTTAAAACTATGGTGCTCAAATGGTGGTAGTGTTCACCAGGGTCTCGGCGGGGGGAGGCAAGACCAACATCATAGGGATGTGGGGAGCATTGTTGGGGGGAAGGGCATACTTCTAACCCTTCTTAGGGAGAGGCAAAGTTATACAATGTGTCCAAAATGTAAAAAACAAAAAAATCTTTTGTCGGATGGAGGGCAGGCGGGAGGGGGGAGGAAGTGTAGAGTTACATAATGTGTGCCGTGAGCACCACCTGGGGATTGGACTCGCTTGAAGCTCTGGCATGTGGGGGGGGGAGGGGTAGGGGCAATGTATGTAACCCTAACAATATTTGTACCCCCATTATATGATGAAATAAAAGGGAAAAAAAGAAATATAAAGTACAGACCTAGCCCTTAAAAAATTGTCATTTAATCATGAGTTTCATGGAAAGGTTACATGTTTCTTTACTCTTTTGATCCCTGACAAGCTAGTTGAGTCAGTGAAAAGGTGAGGCGACTCAAAGGCGTTCCAACCTGTCCACCTTAAATAGGGAGGAAAAACTGAAACGTTGTTGTGAATTGTAGTTGATGAGCCGGGAATAAGAGCCTCTACGTGGTGCCTGGTGGTTTTCAAAGC
>CAUYPO010069152.1:0-23523 GCA_963574435.1 Cheirogaleus major | reverse complement strand
TCTCCTGGAGTTTTAGGACTAAGGCTCTCTCTGATAGCTGTGTATCATTTGAGGAAAGTCAATTCAGCTGTCTAAAATTTCATGTTCTTTTTCTTTTACAAAAATGAGAAGATCGGACTAACGCAGTAGTTTTCAAACTTATTGTAGCTCTCAAAGCTTTTCTTACTTACACTTACTAGGAAGTGACAGTGAACTGTTCCGGCTAGAAAAGGGGGAGAATGACCTGAAGCTCCTCTGCTGGACTCTTGTGTTTTCCAGGAACATGGTTTGGAGAACCCTGAGCTAGCACAGCTCTGAGATCCTAACATTCCATTAACAGTGGGCATTGGTGACCTTCCTGTTTACTACTTGTCAGGTGGCTGGAATAGGAAACTAGCTTGGTAACTAAACTTGCCAGGCTAGTTATGTTCTATAATATGCAAGTTTTAGCCCACGTCTTAATTTTTGTGCAACAAAATATATCACTTTGAACAACAAACAAAAATAATTGTGGTGATACTTTTCCACCTGTGGTTCTGATTTGCACATTAAAGCCCCTAGCAGTGCAATACTGGGAAGAGCCTGGGCTTGGGGCCAGGCAGGCCTGTGTTCAAATCCTCCCTTGTCTCTTACTAATTTCACAGTTGGAGACACGTTAACTAACCTCTCGCAGTCTGTTTCTTTGTAAAGTGGGAAGAAT
This sequence comes from Cheirogaleus major, assembly GCA_963574435.1. Taxonomy (NCBI): domain Eukaryota; kingdom Metazoa; phylum Chordata; class Mammalia; order Primates; family Cheirogaleidae; genus Cheirogaleus; species Cheirogaleus major. The sequence continues at coordinate 22,844 of CAUYPO010069152.1, read as the reverse complement.
GAAAACTACCTCCAAAGTTCAGATGATACTTACACGTAAAAGCTCCTAGTAGAGAGCCTTGCATAAATTAGTGAATAATAATGATGATATGGCCCAAACCTTTTGGAGTTTTTTACTGTATAGACACGAATGACATAGATAATTTTAATTTCTTTCAAAACATCACTTGTCCATATTACCACTTCAAAAATGGTGTCACCTTGCTTAAATGCCTAAATCAACAAGGGAGAAAATTAAATGTAAAGGACCTTTTTTAAAATATTAAACATGTAGACCTACCTTCATTTTCTTGAAATATGGGCTTTCTTAATCTATCTTTCCTATTTCCACTTTTTCTAGAGACATGGGTACAAGAAATATGTCTGTGTCTTAGCTACTACAAGAAAAACATCGGCCAGAGCATGACAGTAAGAGGCAACTGTCATTGGCCTTGGTAGGGACCCTGTTGGGGGGGCGGGGAATAGCCCTCATGGGACAGCCCTGCTCTGTTCCAGCCAAATATTGCAAATTACGGCCCTGTGTGGCTAGATGGCACAATTTTTAAAAGGACGTGGAAAGTCCCCCCAAATTTTTTTGTGAAACCTTCCAATATCAAGTGTGGAGTCTATTTTTACAGAGGGTATGTAGCCAGCAGCATGTCGGGGGGCTGAATTAGACACGCTAGTGCAGGTCTGGGCCTCACACTCAGCGTCTGGAAGCTGCAGGAGACCAGGCGGGTGCCCGAGGGAGAGCTGGGTGCTGTGATGGAATTACTGCGAGAGACCCGGCCCGTCTAATCCTGCCCTGTCCTCCCTTTGGGATTCCCAAGGCAGAGACACAGACACAGGGCAACGCCTGAGTGGGATGCGCAGTCTAGCGGTTACTACCAGGGCAGCTCCCGACCCGCATGCATCTGGTGGGTACTCAGGCTAGAGGCTAGGTGAGCTCTTCCTCCCCACCCTCCCCTCCCCTTCTCTGCGCCCTTCCCTGGCCCCGCTCCTCCATGTGCCTGTGGTAAGACCCAGAGAGCAAGGTCCCCGAGTGCCCCAAGTCCACCCTGTCACGGGCCCACACGGAACGCGGGAGGGGCTGGGGTGGCATTTACCAATGCCATGAAACGGGGAGCAGGAGCAAGTGCATGAGAGAATGGGGCCTGGGTCCCTGCCTTGGAGGCCCAGTGACCCCTCCCACTGGTGCCTGTGGTCCTGGTGGCGGCTCCACGCGGGGCTCAGCCAACCTGCGATCAAGGGCCTCTCCTTTCTTGGGGACTCAGAGGGAAGTGTGGGGAGGAGGAAGATCCTTGGGGTGAGGGATGAGAACAAATTTGATCTTTGGGTCATTTTTTTTCTTCAGCCTCTAAATAAAGTCTTCTGGCCAGTCTTGTCATTTCATAACTTCAAATGTCTCAGAGTCACGCTTTCTTCACTACTTGTCTACAACCTTAAACCAAGGAGTTGCCATTACCTGTCTAGGATCGTTCCCTGCATCCACGCCCTCTCCCTCCGCTATCCCGTATTTAACTGCCAGCCATACATTTCCGGAGCTCACACACCTGGCCAGAAATCATGGCTTCATGAAGTTCACTGCAACAGGCCTCGACTTCCCCATCCGGCCTTCAACACCTCACCCCACCCCCAACTCTCACATCTGGTTCTGTGCTGCTTCTCCGGGGTTATTTTTGGGGATTCCCCAGTGTGCCCTTCTTGGTCCAGGCCAGCAGACTTCTCTCCAAGGAGATGCTGATGCACGCCAAAGCCAGCAAGCCTTGCTGCTTAAAGACAAAGGCTTCTGTTCTGTCTAGGTTTCACTCTGGCCTGTGTTATGGAGAATGGTTATTACCGCTAGAAACCTCCTACAATTTAAAAAAGTGGATTGCCAAATTTTATAATTACTACCAATACAATACAATATTTACATATGGGGAAATACTAGAAAGAAATATTCTAAAAATAACTAAAAACAATATTAGCTGTATTAGAAAGTAGAAATCAATGAGATTCTCTATTTTGTTGTAACTTTTCTTTAATTGTTTATATTATTTTGACAATTACACTAAAACAAAACAAAAGAATTTTTTTTTAAATTAGGTAAGCTCTGGACCAATGGTAGTTGGTCAAAAAGATCTCTAATAATCCAAATTTAAAATTCTCTGGTTTCATGAAAATAAAAAAGTAGAAATGTCAAGAGTAAATAAAAGGATGAAGAAGCAGCTAATAGATTATTTCAGCCGTAGGTATGTGCAAACATAATATGCCATAAGAAGTGCATGTTAATGAATGATAAGGGTTAAAACATTTCTATCTATTGAATCAAGAACCTAGGTGATAAATACTAACCATCTAAGAAAATTATTTTCTTGAAAAAAGTTTCCCTGTTCTTTCTTATCAAGCCTGCTATTAGAGATGAGCTTTTAAGGTTTATCCTCTTATTTATTTTTTTTGAAAAATACACTACGCCAACTTTAAAAAAAAAAAAAAAAAAAGGAGAAAGAAAAAAAGCAGCCTCTGATAGATTGCCCAGTAGAGAATTATTTATATGAAAAATTCTGCCTAAGCATAATTTTTTGAGATGACATGTGCTTTGAAAATACAATGTGATTTCATCTGGAATGTAAAAGTAGCTTTTTTTTTTTTTTGCTGACACCAAGAGATACAGAACCTGCTGATGTAACACAGACGGTACTTGGCTCAATCAATTCTAAAACCTATAAATCCATGTGATATACAATATACAGTACAGTATCAAGGAAAATATCATTGATTTATATAATTGGAAATTTGAACAATACAATTTTACGTATGTTATGTTTGTTTTCCCTTCTCAAAAGCCTGCATCTCTGATGGCTGGGGAACGGTTGTGATTCTTGCAGAGCTGCTGTGCCTTGCACCCGGTCCTTCTCTGGGGTACAGTTTGGGATCTATTAGCATAGTCTTTGTCGGCCACTGAGTGTGAGAACGTGCAGTTTGCAGAAGAGTGAAGACAGAAGCCAGTTTCAAGGATTCACGAATAAAGCTCCAGCACATGGCACTCAAGAAAAAACACAAAGGGATAAGAACAGGCCAGCCAGCCAGCCAGTTTCCTGAGATTGTTCCCCCCTCGGGTAGATCCCAGCCGTACCTTTTTCTCTAAATGGGTATTTTAGTTGTACGTGATCTTTTCTTTTAGAAAGAATATTTGTGTATTAGCTCTTCTCACGTGGAGTGGTTGGAGCTCAATAAATGTTTGTTGAATGTATTTCCTGGCAGAACCCATATTTATTATTTGGGGTTTATTATAATTTGGCCTCACCTCTGAGTTTTCTAGGCTTATTGCCTGCTCTCTGTGCACATAGAAAATCCCTCTCCTGTGGCTCTGGCTACTTACAGACCCTGGGAGGGCAGTGCAAGGTGCAATAGGGGAAGTTTTCTTACCTTGTTCCACTTATGGACATCAGATGTGTCCTCACTTAATCCTTACAGCCTCTATGAAGCTTTTGAGCAAGCTTCCAACCAGTAAGCGGTCTGTCTCAACCTGTTAGGGGGCTCTAACACCTTTCTCTGCTTTCTTTGCACCCATACCACTCAATATCTGTACTTTTCATTTTTCCATCATTCCTATGCTTTCCTGTGATATTAATTGTGCTGCTGTGTTGTGCATGTTTTTGTTGTTCTTAAGAGCAGATGGCATTTACTGTTTTGAATTCCCAAGAGAGCCTAGCACAGTGTTATGTGTGTAGACACGTGTTATGGTTGGAATTGTGTCGTCCCTCAAATTCGTATGTTAAAGTTCTAACACTGAGTACCTTAGAACATGACTGTGGCATTTAAAAATAGGGTTGTTGCAGTAATTAGTTAAATAAGAGGAATTAAAGGGTGTGCCCCTAATCCAATATGAGTGGTGTCCTTATAAAAAGTAAAAATTTGGGCTGGGTGCGTGGCTAGCGCCTGTAATCCTGGCACTCTGGGAGGCCGAGGTGGGTGGATCATTTGAGCTCAGGAGTTCGAGACCAGCCTGAGTGGGAGCGAGACCCCGTCTCTACTAAGAAATAGAAAGAAATTACTGGGACAGCTAAAAATATATAGAAAAAAAATTAGCCGGGCATGGTGGCCCATGCCTGTAGTCCCAGCTATTTGGGAGGCTGAGGCAGAAGGATTGCTTGAGCCCAGGAGTTTGAGGTTGCTGTGAGCTAGGCTCACACCACGGCACTCTAGCCCAAGCAACAAAGTGAGACTCTGTCTCAAAAAAACACAAAAAACAAATTTGGAGACAGAGATACACATATAGGTTTGGTATTTGGGCAATGACGGCCTCATATATGAGTTAGAAAGTATTTCCTCTGCTTCTGTCTTTTGGAAGAAGCTATAAAGAATTGGTATAATTTCTTCCTCAAATGTTTGGTGGAATTCATCAGTGAGCCCATTTGGGTGTGGTGTTTTCTGTTTTGGAAGGTTATTAAGTATTGATTTAATTTCTTTAATAGATGGTCTTTAATAGATATTTCATATATATATATATATATATATGCCTATTCAAATTTTCTTTGTCTTCTGGTTTGAGTTTGGGAAGATTATGTCTTTCAAGAAATTGGTCTATTTCATCTAGGTAATCATATTTATGGCATAGAGTTGTTCACAATATTCCTTTATTATCTTTTTAGTGTCTATGGGATCTGTAATAATGTCCCCTCTTTCATCTCTGATATTTGTAATTTGTGTCTTTTCTCTTTTTTTTCCTTGGCCTGGCTAAAGGCTTATCAATTTTATTGGTCTTAACCAGGGGTCCTCAAACGTTTTAAACAGGGGGCCAATTCACTGTCCCTCAGACCGCTGGAGAGTGCGGCGCACATTCCACACATGCGCACTGTGGGCCCGGGGCGAGTTGGCTGCTAAGCAGGACAGGCAGCGGTGGCAAAAACGCCCGGCGGGCCACATGTGGCCCGGGGGCCGCAGTTTGAGGGCGAACAAAGAACCAGTTTTTGGTTTTGTTGATTTTCTTTATTGATTTCCTATTTTTAATTTCATTGATTTCTTATTTAATTTGTATTATTTTTTTCTACTTTGGATTTAATTTGCTTTTATTTTTATAGTTTCTAAGTTGGAAACTTAGATTATTGATTTAAATCTTTCTTCTTTTCTAATATATTCAATGCTGTACATTTTCCTCTAAGCCCTGTTTTAGCTGCATCCTATAAATGTTGATAAGTTGTGTTTTTGTTTTCATTTCTTTCAAAATATTTTAAAATTTCTCTTGAGATTTCTTTTTTGATTCATGTTATTTATAAATGTCTTGTTTAATATCCAAGTATTTGGGGATTTCCAACTATCTTTCTGTTACTGATTTCTACTTTAATTTCATTATAGTCTGAGAGCAGACATTGTATGATTTCTATTCTTTTAAATTTGTTAAGGTGTGTCTCATGACCCAGGATGTGGCCTATCTTGGTGAATGTTCCCTATGATCTTGAGAATAATGTATGTTCTGCTGTTGTTGGATTAAGTAGTCAATAGATGTCAATTATATCAGTTGATCAGTGGTGCTAAGGAGTTCAGCTATATCCTTACTGATTTTCTGCCTGCTGGATCTGTTAATTTCTGACAGAAGAGTGTTGAGTTCTCTCAGTATAATAGTGGATTTATCTATTTCTTTTTATATTAATATATCTCAGTTTTTGCCTTATAATATGTTGATGCTCTGTTGTTTAGGTACATACACATTAAAGATTGTTGTCTTCTTGGAGTATTGACCTCTTCATCCTTATGTAATGCTCCTCTTGGTTCCTGATGATATTTCCTTGCTCTGAAGTCTGCTCTATCTGAAATTATTATAGCTACTCCTGCTTTCTTTTGATTGGTGTTAGCATGGTATATCTTTTCTCCATCCCTTTATCTCTGATTTATATGTATCATTATATTTAAAGTGAATTACCTGTAGACAACATGTAGTTGGGTCTTATTTTTTGATCCACTCTGACAATTTCTGTTGTTTAATTGATGTATTTAGACCTTTGACATTTAAAGTGGTTATTGATATGGCAGGATTAATATCTACCATATTTTTTTACTGTTTTCTACATGTTGCCACTGTTCTTTGTTTCTACTTTTGTCTTCCACTCATTTTCTGCTTTTTATGGTATCAATTGTGTACTTTATATCATTCTTTTTCTCTTCCTTTATAGCATATCCATTCTACATTTTTTGATGGTTGCCCAGAATTTGCAGTATACATTTACAATTAATCCAAGTCCACTTTACCAATTTATGGATAGTACAACTACCTTATAATAATAAAATAACTCTAATTCCTCCCTCCTGTCCCTTGTATCATTGTTGTCATTCATTTCATTATACAGAAGTGTACAAAGTATGTGTGTATATTCAAATACACTGGTATTATTATTTTGAACAAATGTTATTGTTAGGTAAATTAAGAATAAGTGAAGTAGAAGTTTTATTTTACCCTCACTTATTTCTTCTCTGATACTCTTCCTTTATTTAGATTTGAGTTTCTAATCCATATTGTTTTCCTTCTCTCTGAAGAACTTCTTTTAACATTTCTTGGAAGGGAATTTTACTGGCAGAAAATTCCTTCAATTTTTGTTTGTCTGAGAAAGTCTGTATTTCCCCTTCACTTCTGAAGGATAATTTCTCAGGGCACAGAATTCTAGGTTGGCAGGGTTTTTTTCTCTCAATGCTTTAAATATTTCACTCTGCTCTCTTCTTGCTTACATAGTTTTGGAGGAGAAATTGTATGTAATTTTTATTTTTGCTCTTCTGTAGTTAGTTTTTTTTTCTGGGTTCTTTCAAGATTTTTTTTATTATTATTTTCTATTGTTTGAATACAGTATGCCTATGTGTATACTTTTTTAAAATTTATTTTTCTGCTATTCCCTAAGCTTCTTGAAACTGTGGTTGGGTGTTTAACATAAATTTGTGAAACTTATCAATCATTATTGTTTCAAATATTTTGCCTGTTCCTTTCTCTCTTTTTTTCCCTCCTGGTATTCCCATTATACACATACATTACATCTTTTGTAGTTGTCCCACACTTCTTGGATATTCTGTTCCACTTTTTCCTAGTCTTTTTTCTGTTTTGGAAGTTTCTAGTGACATATCCTTAAGGTCAGAAATTTCATCTTCAGCTGTGTCCAAGTCTATTAATGGACCCATTAAAGTAGTCTTCATTTCTGCATAATGTTTTTGATCTGTAGGATTTCTTTTTTATTCTTTCTTAAAATTCTCATCTCTCTTTTTACATTGCCCATCTGTTCTTGCATGCTGTCTACTTTATCCATTATAACCTTATTGTGTATTAGTCTGTTTTGTGCTACTATAACAGAATACTTGATAATGGATAATTTCTAAAAAACCGGAAATTTATTCTCTCACAGTTGTGGTGGCTGGGAAGTCCAAAATCAAGGTCCTGGGCATCTGGTGTCTGGCAAGGGCCTTCTTGTTGCATCCTCACATGGCAGGAGGGAGAAGGGCAAAACCAGACAAACTCTGTGTCCTCACATGGCAGAAAAGCAGAAGACAATGATCACACTCCTCCAAAGCCTTTTAATCATAACAGTAGTCCATTCATGAGGCCAGAGCCCTTATGACCAAAACACTTTCCCTTGGGCCCCACCTCCCAACACTGTCGAATTGGGGATTAAGTTTCCAACACATGAATTTTGGAGGGGACAATAACTTCAAACCTATATCAGCATGTTAAACATAATTGTTTTCTATTTCTCAATCTGGTAATTCCAACATCCCTGCTGTATCTGACTCAAGTTCTGTTGCTTGCTCTGTATTTTTTCCTGATAGCCAGATATGATGTAGTGGTAAAAGAAACCAAGGTAAATAGGCTTTTAATAATACGGTGGTGCGGTGTAGGGGAGAAGATGCATTCTGTAGTCCTATTAGGTCTCAGTCCTTTAGTGAGCCTGTGCCCCTGGACGGTAAATGTACCTCTCAGCCACCTTCCTGCCCGACAGGGGCCAGGATAGCTGCAGTGGGCTGGAGTTGGCTATTTCCCTCTTCCCATGTCTAGAAGTCTAGAATAAGCTGGCATTAAATATTTTCTTTCCCCCCGTTTGGTTAAATATTTTGTTTCCCCTGGTTTGATGAAATCCCAATAGTTGAGGCTCTTAAACAGTTTTTCTTGTGGATAGGCCTTATTAAGAACTGAATGCTCTGGCATATTTCCAAATGGTTCCTTTTCCCTTCTTCCTATTGGAAGCATAAAGGTTTTTCCCCCTCTTGATAGTCACTGTGAGAACTGAAGGTAAAACTCTCAAAAGTGTGGAGACCCCAACATGACTGGGTCCCCTTGGAGTTTTTATCTCTCAGATTGTCTGTACCAAACTTCCAGCAATTTGTGAATTACAGCTCAGGTTTTCCTACCCTGCTACTGGTTCCCACAGCTGCTTCTCTGGTAAATTGTGATTCTCCGTATCTGCCTGTCTGTCTCTTCAATTTTGGGGGCAGCGGTTTGCCCTGTGACCTCGCTTTTCTGAGAGATCTAAGGAGAGTTGTTGATTTTTTCAGTTTGCTCAGCTTTTTACTTATTGTTAGGGTAAAATGACAACTTCTGAGCTGCTTCTATGCCAGACCAGAAACCGGAAGTCCTATGGACTTTTCATCTATCAGCTGGGCCACACATAGGTACTCTGGTTATGTTTTAAGGCAAAGCTAGACTCATTGTATTTTGAATATAATGCAATTTAAAATTATAATCTGTTGCTGGGACTGCAATAGGAGTTCATTAGATATAATGTGAGTGTGGATTAAAATAGCAGAAAAAGATTTCTTGGATAAATTAATTGCTACAAGAAGTGATCAAATTTAATTTATCAAAACAGAATAAAAACAAATTAAGTAAATGTAATCATTTATATTTTATTAAGAGCCAAGTGTATTTAGAAATAGTAAAACATCATTCCTTTTATTTTTTCTGCTTTCTCATGTGTTATACAAAAATATCTCCATCAGAACAACAAGAACAGTATACTGTATTTGTAACATTTTTAGGATTACAGAGTCACCCAATGTCAGCAGTCAGGTTGGATCATTGCAGTAGGTATAGACTCAGATCCATCTCTCACACCCAACACTTTTTTTTGGCTCATAGCTCAAAAGTCTGTCATTTCACAGGACTTTTAATAAGTGGAAGAGAAACATCACTGCACATTTTTATAGCAGTTGAGTTCTTTTTAATTAGGCTGCTCTAAAACTTACTGTTTTATCTTGTATAGCTGCCCTACTGATTTTTTCAGAACTGCGAGCTATAGTTTATCTTCCTTTAAGTATTCCAACATTTTTCTTGTTTTGTTCAGATAGTTTGACAATGAAAGATGACTTTTGAAAACATTTTATTATAAACTGTCTTTCAGTCATGGAAACAATTGATAGTAATGTTTAATATGAAGTAAACTGCAACATCCCAAATCTGTATTGAAAATATATAGCTGTGTAGTAACATAGGCCAGAGGTAAGTCGGTAAAATTTGTATGTCAGGCGATTTCTCATGCTGTTTTGCGGCATGGTCTGCATCTAAAGGCAGAGACCCTTATCATTGGAACACATATATAAATGTGCTTAGGATGCTATATATATGAAAAAATACTGCCAGTTTGAACATTTATTTATCTTCTAGTTTTTTTTACCCACACAATGGCTATTGCTGACTCATAGAATGCTGTTTAGGGAAGACTATGGAGGGACTGATTCTTTGCCAGGGATCTTCTAGTGGTGGGGACACCCAGATGGGGTTCATTCTGGTGATATAATTTATCTGCCTGCTTGGAGAGCTTTAATCATTTGAAATACATTGTTAAAAATATTATATAAACTATATACTATGGGGTAGAGCTGTGAGGAAGTGGAGAAATAAATCTGTTTACATTGGGATTTAGTTAATCTCTAGACTTTCTCAACGTTTCCTCTGACTTGTTTCTCAATTTTCCTGCTTCCAATGTGGTGAAATGCCACGGTGTCATGAATACCTGTGTATCTATTACCCATTGATCTGTTCATGTGAAGCTCCATGGAGTCTGGTACTTATTTCTTCTTAATGAAATGTCTAGAAAATCTTGGGCCTTTCAGAATTGGCAAAGTTTTTATGTTGACTGATTCCAACTCAGAGTGGCCAGTGGTTGTTGTATTTTCCTCAGAGAGGAGTTTGGAAGGCTACCTCATCTTTTACCGGGGAGGAGAGGGTTAAAACAGACAAGCATCCCTGGGTTGCATTCTGGGTGTGTTCCGATCCAGGCTGTCCCTCACTGGACCCTACCCCAGTCTCCTGGTCTCTGAGCAGGCCTATGTGGGAAGACACAGAGATAAGTCAACAAAAGACTGTAGCCCTGGTCTGAGGCCTTCAGTTAAACCTTTTTCTTATAGGCCTCAGCACAGAGCCAGGTGGAACTTGTCTGAGCTGCACACACAGAAGAGCGGAAGGGAGAGTGGGAAGACGGCACATGTGGGGAAAAGGATGTCATCATGTTCCCTGCATGCATCTCTCCCCAACCCAACTTTCTGCCAATGGAAGAATGGTGAAGACAGACACTATCAGTGAAGATAGACATTCTAAACTCTGGCGAAATAATAGAGCAGTTGCTTTTTTTTTTTCCCCTTTGGGATACATATTAGAATTGCTGGATAAAATAAATCTGTATTTCTACCTCTCCCTCACCCCACCAAATAACTTCATAGTGTTAAAAACTGTGAGACTGGTTGTAGGATTCTGAATATGCATATACTGAACATACATCTCTCTGACCAATAGAGAGGATTTGAGTGATTGTACCAAGTTACATCACTCGACTATAATATTTAGTTACATATGACCAATTAAGTTACCCAAACTGACAAAAAACGTATGATGTGGTGCTTATCGGTAGCTAATGGATAGGTATGATGCATAGAATCAAAACAGTGTAGACCTAAGATGATTTCTGTTCTGGTGGAAGATACAGCATTTCCTGATTGAAATATTTTTTAGTTTGAAAAATATCAGAATTACATTCTTCCCTGCTCACCACCCTTCCATTTCCTTTCTTTGTTTTTCTGCACATCAGTTTTTTGTTTTTTTTGAACATGGGAAGACCCAGAGATGCTGACATATGAGAAGATGCTTGTTCTGACGGAATTTACAGATTAGTTCGGTGGATGAATTTCATGGACTCTGGTGAGACAGGTAACTTTTATGAGAATTCTGGGATTTCTGCAAGCTGGGTAGGGAAGATAGTAAGGATGTGAATGTACATATAAAATGCTAGGCAATTTTGGTATTCTTCTTCTCTTTCCAAGACATACTAAAACCAGGAAAAAATAAGACCCTGAATAAAAACACCAGTGGTTTTTCTGTCTCAGTGCCCAAGCCAGTAAAGTTACAGGGATTCAAACCCTGCCATTTCCTCCTTTCTCGCTGGGTCCCTTGGCAGCCCGGCACTTTCCTGTTTTGCTTGTCATCCTGGCCAGCTCTGGGCTCCTGATGTTTTTGCTCTGTTCCTTCCTCTGTCTGCTCACGAGGGGGCAGGCATCCAGGATCAGCTCCCAGTCACAGCCGAGAAACTTCCTGGGGATGGTAAGGGGCTCTGTGAGGCCATTTCCTAGCACCATACCCCAAAGCACAGACCCTCAAGGACTTCAGCTTTTTCCTCCTGAAGAGTAAATTTTCTGTCCCAGAAGAGCATCACCTGTCATTGGGGAGCCTCCGACATTCTCTTTTTTAGGGAGTGTTAATCTTGCTAGTTATAGGTGATTTTTCATCCTAAGAAGCTAACAAGAGGCTGGTGAGTCTTCAAAAATTAAAAAGTAAAAATAAAAAATAATTTAAATATCCACATTAGGACACCCCTTTTGCTACAGTTGAAACTGTCTGTTCTGTAATTAGTGATCGAGAAGATATATGTGCATGTATATTGCAAATAATCCTACAGATTTCAACATTAATCACCCGTTGCCCTGGGGTCCATAACAATGCAAGTTCTGTGACTATATTCAAGACTGTGTCCTGGAGGGAAGAAAGTTCAGAAGAAAAATTAGTCTAATTAAATCATCTGTACTTACTTGTAGCGGTGTATGATGGACGTATGTAGCAGACACTTAACAACTCATTTTACCCTCATTTTCTGTTTCTCAATGCCACTGAGTCATTAATTTCCATAGATTTCATTCAGTAAATCTGACACCACAGCAAACAAGGAGAATATGAACTTGATCTCACAGCCTTGTAGCCTCGTAGCTGTAAATAACATTAGTAGTTAACTTCATTGGAACTGCCCATCTCAATTTAGGAATCTTGTTAAGACCCAGCACTTCTGGTTACTTTGAGGATGAGAAAATATATAATTTTAAAAAACAGAAGGCAAACAATTCAGAGTGGTGTTATACGACTTTTCGAAAAATGCGAGTTTTGCTATGTTTCATGTTCAGCAGTATGCCATGAGAGTTGTAAAGAACTGTCTCTCTTTATTAAGGCTAAGTGGTTAATTTTAGTATGTTTGTTTCATATACAATACAAAGAAATATCAACAATACCTTTGGTATTTTTGAGAAGTCAACATAAAGCCTAGAATGTTCATGCTGCAGAAACCTGGAGAATATCTTATCTAATTCTGTCATTTTATAGAGAGGAAATGAAGGAGAGAGAGACAGTGCCGGGCCCTCTGGCCCCCGCTACAGACTGAGGGGTGTAATTGAGACCAGCTGAGGCTGCATGACCTCACACTGGCTTCAACTATAAAAAGGGAATTGGAGAAGAAAACAAAAACTTGGAAGAGGCTAGGTTATCTCCAGAGAATTGGTCTAGTGCAAAGACTTGTTCTTGAGGAAAGCTTGGAGGCAGAAGCCTGTTAAAGAGATTTGCTTTAGGAGGTAGGTTGCTTGTGACTTCCAGCAAGAGCAGAGTGACAATTTGGAAACCTTAAAGAATAAAGGAACCAAAGGCAGTACTCGAAATTTCCCTCTAAAGGAAGTGAATTGAATTTCTTTGGGAATTTTAGCCATTTAAGAATAAAATACAAAAAGTTTTAGAGAAAAAGGGAGCATTGCTTAAAATACATTTATTAAAAGCCAGTTACCCATTTCATTAATTATAAGTCACAATTAATTTTATTTTTTTATTTTATCTTTTTAAATTTATTTATTTATTGATTAATTGATTTTTGAGGCAGAGTCTTGCTCTGTCACTCTGGCTAGAGTGCCATGGCATCACCATAGCTCACAGCAACCTCAAATTCCTGGGCTCAGGTGATCCTCCTGCCTCAGCCTCCTGAGTAACTGGGACTATAGGCACACACCACCACACCTGGCTAATTTTTTTAGTAGAGACAGGGTCTCACTCTTGGTCAGGTTGGTCTCAAACTCCTGAGCTCAAGTGATCCTCCCGCCTCGGCCTCCCAGAATGTGGTGTGAGCCACCACGGCAGGCCCATAATTGATTTTAAATGCCCTGCCATTTTATATACCACTAAGAAGGAAAAAATAACTGCCCATAAAGCTATGATCCAGTGCTTTCTTATCACTTAGAATTTATGTTATGCTTATTTAAAGAGCTCTTGGAACTTAAACTCATCCTCTTTAAATAAATCTGTATTTCCTATGGAATAAGAGTGTTCAGCATAATGCAGCTGGAAATTGTTAGAGGGATGGGTTAGAAAAAAAATGCATACATTATGGTAGAATACTATGCAGCCACTTAAAATTGAATTTAGACACAGGTTTTTATCATTGATCACTCTTATGCCTACAGGAACAGGGAAAATAAAAGGGGCCAACGTTGGTTAAGGTATTCCTAAAGCTTCTTCACGTCGAGTCCAGTTCTTCCACCTCACGTCTCATTTATTGTCCCTGATGTCCATGATTTTGTATATGTCTGTGCCATTGAGGACACTGGCACTCATTTCTTAAAAGAACCTATAAGATAGCTAAAACCATTGATGCAGAACTCTTGACTTGGCTTTGCAATTAAGTAGAGCTGGCCTGCTTTGACTCCAGGTCAGCCACGTGGCCCATAACTTATGGTCACCCCCTCCCTAGCTGCTCCCCTCGGCCACCTGATTCTGTGTCCTTATAAGAACTCAAGAGTGTGCCTCTATTTTTCCAGGGTGTTTTCCCAAGTTGCTGATGTTTGGTCAGCCCAGATGATGAGCTCTCTCTCGCTATTGTCATGGGGCACTGGGAAATTGTCTGACTCCTGCGACTCTGAGACACATCCTGATTTCAGGTTTCAGAGATGTAAAAATGTAAAAGGAACTGTGTCTCAGAACTGATGAAAGATGGCACCGATAGACTTTATCCCCTTTATTGCTCTTCTCTCCTTGGTATTTGACCTATTTTGTTGCAGACAGAGTCAATTAGCTGCTTTGTTTTGTTATTGTAAGAAACTGAGTTTGGGGTTCTATAGAGTACCACCTGGCCTTTCTTGAGGTCAGCTGTCCCCTTCCTGCATTGTCAGAACAACGCTGGTGAGCTCTGAGCTGTCAACAGGTGTCCTCTGTGGAGAGAAGTCTGTGGTTGCCAAAGTTTGGACGATGCTATACACCACATTTCTCTCTTGGAGAAGCGCAACACCAAAGTGGGTATTTAAGCCTCTGAAAAGCCCTGCACTAAAGAATCCTGTTAAAAGGCTTACCTCCATGTTCCCAAACTTATTTGACAATAAAAATCTTTCCTCTTCACCCTTTTTTAATCAGTGTGTTCCTCCCCTCTGGGGTATTTCAGTGTTCCATCCTGCACCGCCACCGCTGGCCTTCAAAGGGTATAAGGCTTGCACATTTATCACCGAGTCATCCATGGTGGCTGCCCCTTGCATGGCTTGCAACAGGGGAAGGGCGTGTCCACAGAAGAGCTAACCAGTCCCTGGGGATTTTCCCAGTCCTCAGGCAGCATGAGGCTGTCACACAGGTAGGCCTTGTTCAAGGCTCTTTTCCAGCGACAGCTACTCTTTATGCCCCCCCTTGGGGCACTCCTGCCTGCATCTCAGACTCAGTGGCTGAGTCTTAAATTGTAGTGTTCCTTTTGAATCTGTCCTCACCTGTCGATCTGCACATGTTCACACCCTTCCTGCATCATCTTTTCCATTCCCAAGGCTTCACCCTTCTAGTCATGCTAGAAACTTCCAAAGCTGCTTCTCCACCCAGGACCTAATCTGGAGCTGCAGACACATGTATCAATACAAACCGTGATTAATTGTCACTGAGTCAATGTGTCATATGTGGCTTCAACATCAACGTGTCCTGAAATGAACTCAGGATATCCACATCCCCCCAGACACCCTGTTCTCAGGTTTGGGTTCTCTGTCTCTGTGAATAAGCGTCCAGGAGATAAAGCTCAAAGTCAAGGCCTGGCCCTTCCTCTGCCTTAGCCCCCACAGTCAGTCCCCATCTTCTGTAAATTCAAACTCATGCATTCCCAGGCTGGGTCCTTCCCCCATGTTTCTGAGTTCCTGAATAGAAAGAGAAAAAACAAAAGTAAAATAAAATAAAATAAAATAAAATAAAATAAAATAAAATAAAAAAGCAAGCTTTTATAAAACAAACAAGCTTAGATCTTCTGTTCCGATGCAATCTACAATGGTCTTATTACTTTGACCTGAATCTGCAAAGTGGCTGTGTTGATGAAAAGAGAACATGGTTAGAACAGAGTTATTCCTACCTTTCCCTAAATTTCAGGATCCTTAGCAGCACATGGGGAAGAAGTAAGTGGTTTCTAGCTGGTGGAAATATGATGACTTGGGTGCTGCTCCCACTCTCAGCTGGCCACGGGCAGCATCGGTGATGTCCCCTCACCTGGTGTGCTTCTAGGGTGACCTACCATCCACATTAGCTTGAGTCTCAGTACTTTCCTGAGATGCAAAACTTTTAGTGCTGAAACTGGGGACACTTCCCTGCAAAATGCAGCAGTTGGTCACCTGACACCCCCCTCCTGTGTAACTCTCTCAGGCAGCTTTCTCCTTACTCCCTCAAATGTGCCCCCCCACACGCACACACACACATACTCTCTTTTCTCATTAAAAATCAATACATGCACATAAGAAGCTCGGGAAATATAGAAAAATATGAAGAAGGACAAACCAGATGCACATAATCCCCTATCATCTGGGGACAACCACTATTAATGTTGTAATATATTTACTTTCAGTCATTTTTTTCTGTATAGGCAACGTTTCTGTGACTTATTTTCACATTTCATAGCTGCCCTCAATACTCATTTCAACCAAATTATCTTCATAAAATTATTTGTAGGAGTGAGGAAAGCCTAAGATGATTTATTTCATCCTATATTCCTGAGATATGGCCCTGGACAGATGCCTACGGTGTAACATACAAGAACTATCAAAGACTTCAGTATCAGGTAATTAAATCCTTAACAGAGGTTGGCAACCATTTTTGAGGTTTATAGAGATAAAGGAGGGCAGAAGAAGTTGCAGAAAATTTAGCAGAGAACCACAATAGCCCTGGAATATTTCATTAGGAGATTGCAGAGCTGATGCCATAATTATTATCAGTGTATGAGTATTTTTTTATACGAAAGAGAGTGATAAATTTTTCCCCTACCTCTAGTGAACATCGGAGAAGAAGAAATGAGTCTTAAGCATAGTGTGAAGGATTTAGGCTAGATAATAAGAAAAGTTATTAACTACCTTAGTGGGTTTGAGAGAGTCTAAGAAATCTCCTTCTCTGAAAGTCCTTAAAAATGATAGAGATTTCCTATCAAGGAAGGATTAAGCGTGGGCCTGCCTAATGTAGAAGAATAAACAAAATAGCCTGGCAGAGTTTCAGCCAGCACTCAGGTTCTATGATTCTCTATATATTACAGAGCACATAAAATACATGTAAAATTGATTTTTATTTTACATTTTCCTTAGAGAAACAAAGAAAAATGGGTAGTGCGATTTTTAAGACTCGAGTTTAATTTTCAGAGGGTTACGGAACGACACGTTGCTGTGGGGTTGGATCGTCGCATCAGAGGGGAGGCACTGGGCCTTGACCAAGTTGACTTTTTTTTTATTTTTCCAAATTACATTCTTATTGCTTTTCCCTAAAATTATTAAATAGGTTCATTTAGTTTGGGAAATGTGTTAGCTGGGATTTTAAGCCGTATTTGAATTTCAAGGGATTATACAAAATCGACATGGCTTGCAACACCAGGAATAGCGTCCAGTCTTTGCTTCTTCATGCCTGTTCTGTTGATTATTCTTAATCGTTAGCAACGTTCAACTCAAAACTCTTTGTATTTTCTGCTGGTCTATTGCTCTCTCGCAAGTTTGTGCGAATCGCGCATCTGCTGCAAACAGAGCCCACAGGGAGAACATCCCTTTCTATGCAAATTGGCAGCTTAGGGAATAGCACTTACAATGTCATTGAAAGTCACACAAATCAATTGGCAAAAAATTATTTTCTGTGATTATCTTGTTTTTGCAGTTACGTTTTTAATTTTGACAGTTTAAGTGTGTTTAGGGTTCATGACAGCTAAAGGCCAAGTGGAATGTGGGGCAGGTCACTGCTGAGATTCCCACTGCTTGGCTAATGAGGTTTTCTTCGGACTTTTGGTGTCATTTAATCTCATTAACATTAAAGAGAGATACTTTAGAACAAAACAAATGAACAAATATTTATTGGATGCCTGTGATATGCCAGGTGTATGCTAGGTAGAGCAGGATATAAAAATTAGATGCTCTTGCTTTTAAAAGCCTCGCTATCTAATTGACAAGAAATAAACAGTAATAAAGTAAGGATGTCAGGAAAAGGCACCACAGAGTGGGACAGTATTGAGTCAATGAATTCTATAAATGAAGAGTACCTGATTTTGGAGAGAGAACTGTAGGGCCATGCCAGAATTCTTTCTTTCAGTTGATGGTGTTTGAATTAGTCTCAAAGGCCTTGGTAAACAGAAAACATCGCCTTCCAGGATGGCGAAATAACGTGTGTAAAGACTGAGCAGAAGAAAGTAAAAGGTATGTTTAGGAACCAATCCATAAATTTGGTTAGAAAGGAGACCGAGCAGGAGAGCTGTGGGCAAAGTCTGGAGACCTGTTGATACCAACTGCACTCATGTTCTCTTGCTGTGTGACAGTACCACCAGTGCAACAGCTGAGACAGCACCCATTATTATCACATAGGTCTGTAGTTCTGTAGATCAAAAGGTACAGTTGGGTCCCCTGCTTAGAGTCTCACAGGACCAACATCAAGGGGTCAGCTGAGCTATGCTGGAGGTTCTGGAAAGAATTCTGTTCCAAGCTCATTCAGACTGTTGGCAGAATTCAGGTCCTTGTGGTTCTAAGAGTGAATGAAATCCTTGTTTTCTTGGTTGCTGTTAGCCAAGGATCACTCTCAGCTCCTAGAGGACACACTCATGTCCTTTCTACATGGTTCCCTCAGAGGACCTCCCTCATGTTGATTCACTGTTACTCTTTGAATCTACCTGACTTCCTTTTCTGTCACCAGCTGGTGAAAACTCCCTGCTTTTAAAGGTCTCCTATGATTAGCTGAGGCTCCCAGATAATCTCTCTGTTGATTAATTCAAGATCAACTGATTAGTAACCTTAATTACATCTGCAAAGCTCTTTTGCCATGCAATGTATTAACAATGTAATCATGGGCAAAACACAAGGAGACGATCATGGGGGCAGCTGAGTACTCTGCCCACCATGCCATGCCTGTGACATGATGCTGTCATGTCCCTGTGTGTTGTCTGAGGGCTCAAACCTCAGGGGGAGTGTGGTGTGTGAGCATAAGGTGACTAGTTCCAAAGGTGACAGAATGTGGAATTTGGTACTTTTGTCAACTGTGTTTTATTTTCAACCAACTGTCCTTTTCACAGAGGAAAAATGAACCTTTAAGGAAAGTTCTTCAATATTCTTCCATTCATCTTTCAAGGTTATAAGCACGTGAAAGGTTTCCTTATGCCCCTGAAGACTTTGGCAGCATTACTGACTTGACCTAGATGGGAGGACGAACTTGAAAGAGCCAGGAAAATTCCCCTGAGGGTGTGTATACTATTCATGAATCCTTTTTTCTTCCCCTGGCCCAAGTATCCTTATATTTACTACATTTTTAAAGAGTCATGTCATTCCACAAATACTACAAAATCCTATTTCAGGGCATAGACAGTAGAGCTGGTGTTGGAATTTAGTTAAGAAAAAAAAATAACTCTAAATGTTTATAACTAAAATTTACCATGCTAATGGTATTCCTCAGTCCAACATGCTTGCGACGTGTTGAATGATTCAGGGAAGAAATAGTGTTTATTTCTATCTCTCTCGCCAAGCCGTTGCATCCACTCTGAAAGTTGACAGTCATCTGAGTGGGCAGCAGAAGAGGGACGGCTGAGTTTATAATGCAGAAAATAGTGTCTCGCCCAGTGTCACTGGAATGAGTTGCTGATGCCATGAGCCGGTTATGTGTAAGCAGGATAAACACTGCCAGTCAGCACATTCATAGAGGCCCTATTAGCTCTGGGCAGAACACTGAGCAAGATGCGGCTGGGATTTTTCAAAATTGTTCTTCTTTTTAGGCTATGAAGGAAGTTCTGTCCCTTAATAGGGGATGCTTAACTTCATTTAGGAAGAGTGTTAAGACCTTTTTCATAATCTATGAATCCCATGCTAATGGATGAATGCAAATATTGTTATCACCTTCCATTGACAGAGGACTCTATTGTTAAAATAGAGAAAAGTGTTAATCCTTTTGTAATTAATGCCTTATTGGGGTCTTCACAGGTCAAGGATATAGTTGGATTTTGGTAAATTAACTTTGAAGACTTTTCTCTAACTCTCATTTTTCTTTTATCTTTAAAAAGTAACCATTGCATATAACTTTGTTCTTTTTCTTTTACCAATGATATAAGACCTAGTTTATATGTTGAAATGAAACGAAATCAGACAAAAGGTGAATATGAAGGACACGTGGCTCCCTAGCAAAACACGGGGAGAAAAATTCAGCATAGGGAAAGTACTGTGACCATGTGCTAAAGAAAAGCCACTGGTTTAATAATTGGCAGTCACTATATTGCTTATATTCCTGGAAAGTAACTGGTTTTTATTAAATGGTATCTATTATGATTACCGTTAGTATTATTTTGACATACAGACATAAGAAGATAACCAGCCATGACACGTGTCAACATAGAGGAGCAAATGGTAATTGTGTGTTAAGTTCAGGGAGCAAGAATAATGGGATGGAGTATTCAGAAGAGATTTTCTGCAAGAGGTGGGTTTAAGTCAGTGCTTTCCAAAGTGGGTTCTTAAAAACACCCCTAATTTGGTAGGATTAACAGGGTTCTGGGGGCAAATATATTTAGGCAGCACTGGCTATTAAGGTTCAACAGGTTCCTTCACTGTGTGACTCCTCACACCCTTTTATGATAAATACATAATAACTCTAAAAGGAAGAAGGCTCAAGATGCAGTGATTCCCAAGTACACTGGACCTTTCTAGTCTTCCATGGCGCTCCCACGCACTGGTGCGGTGCAGCAAACTCTGGGAAATGTGAAGTGAGACCCTGCCTTGGAGAACGGCGGGCCTCTGGTGGGTGGAAACAGGGCAAGAGTTGGGCATTAGGAGCACAGGCCTTGGAAGAGCAAAGGTGAAGTATGGTGAGCCACAGGGATCAGCTGAAGGGGCAGACTGGGGACAACCTGGGGAGAAAGGACTGTTTTGCGGAAATGGGGAATGAGTAGAGGTGGTGGTGGGTTTGTTTGTTTTAGTAGCAAGGTTTTTTTTTTTTTTTTAAAGGAATATTCATCTTAATCTGACAACATGGTCCAGAGTGGTCTGAGTGGACTGAGCCTGCAGGAAGGAACACTCATCCGGAGTCTTTTGTGTTAGTCTGCGCATAGGATGGCCAGGTCCTTCCCAACCTCCCAACCATGGCTGTGTGGTCCCCGCCGTGCTGGGGCTCCATCACTGCCCAGCATCCAGCGTCATTCCAGGGACCCAGCATTTGTAGCAGGTCTCCAAGGCAACACCTTTAATAATTCATGGATACACCTTAGAACATTTCTATTGCTCTGTCTTTTGCTTCAAATTCCTTTCTTAAAAAAGAACATGTGAACATGTGGAGATGTTCACTGTTAGGTGCAGCGTCTCTCATGGCTGGCTGATCCAAAACCTACACAGACCACAGCTCTTACAGTGCATTTCATGTTGGTGTGTCTGTCATCTGAAATGCCTCCCAGACTATACCGGCAGCTGGCCGGGCTGAGCACACAAACTGGAGAGCCAGCCAGTCTTCATGGCCTTTCCTCTTGGAGTTATCGAAGATGCAAAAACAGAGTCTTTTTAGCATGAACAAGAGTTAAAAAGATAACTGAGAAAAAAGCTGATTAATCACAATTTACAATTGCTGGAAAGCCTGGCTCAGAAAAACTCAAGAACAGTCTGGCAATTTCCATGGGAAGAACAATTGTTGCTTTCATGGAATCTACTCCCTCTCTTCTGTCCACGCTCCTTTCTACTCTCCGTTCGTGCATCAGTGGGATTACCAGGTCCAGCCTGGTGAGTCACAGACACTGGGTCGGTTCCCTGTCCTTTCCCCTACTTCTTCGCTCACTGTGGCCTTGACCTGGAAGATATCCTTCTACCACACAGGAGTTTTCAGCCACAGTTTTGCACTGTTTGATCACTTGGCTATTTGCAGCGTGAGTTGCTTTTTAAAAAATATACGGAGAATAACTCATTTATGGGGTTTTTTTTTTGTTTAACAAGTGAGAGGTGAAATAAAGGAGCTCTTCCTAAGCACAGAGATTAGAAAACAAAACAGAACAAAGCAACAACAAAGCCTCCACGTCTCACAGCCAACAGCTGCCCAATTAAAGTCATATGCGTTAACAGCAGAAGTGGCCAGTGACAACGCAGTGGAAGGCAGTTCAGGTCACAAATCCAGAACAGGAAATATATTTTCATCTTGTTATTTATGACCCAGCCTTAAAGGAAAACAGATGGTACTACTTTCAGAGCTGTTTTGCTCTTGTTTCAAATGGCTAATTCAAATCAAACACGGATTCTATTCTTAGTCAGGGCAGCTGCTGCATTGTCTGAGCTGGGCTGTTTTTACCAACAACACCCCTTCCTCTGACAGAGTGGCCAGAGAAGACCACAGCAACATCACTGTCACCATCACCCCACAGCCCGAAGAGAACTGCATTTGTCTGCAGCAGTCCAAAGCCTATTGCTAGATGACATCATTTGGGATAAACTGTGGTTGCATTTCGAGTACAATCCACAACTTCCATTCCCTTCCCTCTTGCATTTAATTCTGTCAAAGGTCTTACTTCCTTTGAAAGCAATGATTTATTCCAATTTTAGACTAGAGTGACCTCTCTCAGGGACTCTTTTCGGGTGGGGAAGGTTGCAAAGATGGGAACAGAAGTCAAAGAGGGCTGAGAGAGGAAATAGAATGTGAGAGATGCTCCCACTATACAGAGAAAGCAGCAGACAGTGCTTCAGTGCCCTCTCCCTGGGCGGCCACCGTGTTCTGTTGATTCTTTAGTCAAAGCCTCTATTTACAAGACTCACTGATAAGAAGTTGAAGGATAACTAACCATTTGTTTTTAAAATCAATTTTTTAGAAAGAAATATATGTACATAATTGAAAAAAATAGAACTTTTTCCGAATATTTGTTTCTCCACTCTATGAGGAGTCCTTTGGTTTAATCCTTTCAGGACACCCACTCTCTACTCTCCTACACCCAGAAGCAATCACTTCAAATTCTCCTAGCTGTTAACTTCAGGTATTTACTTCCATAATTTACCTCCATATTTCTTTTTTTCTTTTTTTGAGACAGAGTCTTGCTCTGTCTCCAGGCAGGAGTGCAATGGTGCAATCAGAGCTCACTGTAACCTCAAATTCCTGGGCTCAAGTGATCCTCCCCCCTCAGCCTACCAAGTGGCTGGGACTAC
>CAUYPO010069151.1:0-11811 GCA_963574435.1 Cheirogaleus major | reverse complement strand
ATATAGTATGACCTCATCTTAAGTAATTACAGCTGCCAAGACCCTATTTCCAAGTAAGGTCACATCCTGAGATTCCAGGTGGATGTGAATTTTGGAAGACAACACTATTCAACCCCATCCACATGGTCAAGATTTTTTTTTAATGATTTTTAAAGAGTTTGTTTTTAAAATAATACATACTAACACACATACTGAAATATTAAATATGAAACTGTTATGTCTCTTTTTGCTTCAAAACAATCAAGGGAGGAAGTGGATGACAGTACACATTTCAAATAATTGCCCATGAATTGGTTAATTTGACTGATTGAGTTTATTATACTGTTAGCTCTACTTTTGCATATGTTAGAATACTAATCTTTTTAAAAATTTCAGAATATTAGCGGAAATAAGCAGGTGTTGGGGGAGACAGGTCAATATGCATCAAACGGGGGGAGATGGGTAAAATACATGCTAACTTGGTGATGGGCACACTTATAACTGACTCAAACATGCAACAGCAATTCATGTATCCAAAACATTTTTACCACCATAATACTCTCAAAAAAAACCCTGTGCTATTTAATTTTTGATAGCACTAAAGTGGTTATTAACTTTCATTTGGCTTTGTTCAAGCAACTTTCATACAATGTGTAGATATAGCAAGCTAGTGTAAGCTACATTCCCAAATGAAGCAAAGGCCACTGTGTTTTTTATGAGATCAGAAGACAGCTAGGTGCTTTGGGACATCAAATTGAAGAATTAGGGAGATTTAGTGTGCACTTCCTTGTATTTCCTATGGGAAGAGTGAAGGCAGACACATATTAAGAACTTTGCTCAATCTTTGCAAAGTTTAGCAGACTAAGACATACTCAAAATAACAATCAATCCATCCTTTGACTCAAATTATTTATATGACTCTACTATTAGAGTTTAAAATAATTATCTCATTCATTCATTATTTATGTGACTATTTTAAATTTCAAGTATGTCGCAGGAAACAACTAAGAGTCTTTAGTAGTCTTTAGATTCAAATATAGACAGAATAGAATACAAGATTTTAAGGGAAATATATCCTGTTAGATAGTTGTTATTTTCTGTTATCAGAGAGACTAAACAATCTTCTTCAGACACTTCATTGTTCCTAGAGCTATGCTCATGTAGTCATTTATTTTGTAGTTTCTTATATATAAAATGCCCTTAAAATAAGCACTGTTACTAAAACTAAAATTAAGATTTAAAAAAATTAAATTTCTTAACATAGAAATCCATATTTTTATCTGTTGTACATATAGAGTAAAAGAAAATAGCTAACAGTAGAATTAAATCACAACAGGGCTGCATGGAGGTTAAATCTCTTGAGAAAAAAGTAGTTGGTTTGAAGAGGTATTGTTTTATTTTATATCTCCTATCTAATACAAGGACATAAAGGCACACACAGTTTGAGATGATTACTTTTGCTTCCCACATATTTGGTTTCCAAAGCACAACCATGAATATGCTTAACAATATATGTTTATGTTATATCATCATTTCAAACATCTTTTGGTAATATGTCCATAGTATGCAGAAGTCAGTAATTTATAATTGTACATTTGTAAGCCTGGGCTAATACTAAACTTTTATGCTTTCTGAGATTCCCAGCTGAATGCTTTTTGGAAGAGAATTACTGAATTTTATCACCTAGAAGCTACCAAAGAAAAATCGTAGCTACTGCAGAAAAAAAAATGTAAAATGCTTCCAATTTTCTGAATATTCTGAATTCTTATTTTTCTTATCTATGGTTGTCCGTGCAGTTCAAAAGAAAGGCTATTTATCAAGAATAATACATGCATATATGCACACACACACACACACACACACACACACTACTTTCTGTAGAGAAAAAGGCTGTTGGTTTTGATTTGTTAAATTACTTGTCTACACATTTCACTGTTGCTAATAGTGGCCCATCGTTCCTGTATCCCACTGATATAGACTTAAGTATAAAATAAACATCTTTGCCATTAAAACAAGTATATATGTTTTATTGTTTAAGATGATTGTTATTTCATATCTATGAGTGTTTGTAATAATTTCAGGAAAATCAGAGAGAAGTATAAATATGGGAATATTGAAACAATTAAATGACCTCAAAGATCCAACATTCTGCTAATTGCCTTTGCAGTGGTCATTAATCTCCAGTAAAAAAATATTTAATTTGACATTCAAACAGGAACTAATCTGTTAGCTGCTTCTTAAGAACAAGATGGATTAAAGTGTAATGTTCTTTGTATAAATATTCCCACAACTCTGGGCACAATAGACATTTTATGGTTTCAATGACTGTGAAGATGATGATGTTGTACTAACTCATAAAGCAAATGTACAAAATACAAAAAAGTCTATATATACTTATACATATCCAAACGACTACGTGTTTTTGTATTTGTGTCATAAAACTACTTTTCTAATAATTTAGTTTTCCCTTTCTACGAGATACCTTCATTTTATATATGACTCCTGGAAGAAAAAAGAAACAGGGAAAAATATGATGTGCTGCTAGAAAAGAAGAGCAGAATATAAAAGGCAAATAATATATTTCAAACAAACACATATTAAAGGTAAAGTGATAGTAAACAATGTAAGAAGCTTTAGAGATAAAATGTTAGTTCATTTTTTAAATTTAATACTTATAATATTAAAGTAGAAGGTATAGAAAGTAAGAAATGAAATAAAACAAGATGTTAATTAAAACAAAAAGTAAGAAAACACATTATTAGACACAGTGAATAACGTTTACGTAGTTGTAGTCACATAAAATAATTATTGAATTCATCAGACATTATTATCTCCATAAGAAGTTTTGAGAGAGAGGATGTTTATAAATTTGGTGGGAGGAGGAGCATTTACAAAAAATAAGTGCTTCACTTGAATTGATAAAGCGTGAAATAACAGCCCATAGTTTAGAAATATTGACATAGATACCGTAAACAGTCACAAATATAGAGTCGTACATCAGGAATTAGCTGCCAATTTAGCTGTCTCTGCTTCTCCTCCTGTCATTCTAACATAGGTATGTGAACATATTCAGATTGTCAATCGTGACTAGATTGTGAAGGAACAGGGAATTCCTGTTTTCATTATATGCTTTTGGTCTTCATTTTTAAATCATATGCATATATTCCTCAAATACTTTAAGAATTAGAGACAAAAGACAAACTAATTTAAAAAAAACAAAACTGGGGTATGGTAAATAGTACAAAAACTGTAGATAGGAAAGCAATGGATGAAAAGAGTTCCTTGTAATTAATAAAAGTGAATTTTATTTAAATTTTATTTTAAAAATGAGCATTGTATGTGACTAAGAAAAAAAAACCTGTTACTGAAAAGAATAGGGGGAGGAGTTAGGCCAAACTGCAGCATAGAAGAAGATGTTTACTGCTAATCTGCTTACATGGCTAGCGGGAGATGGGGAAGGAAGCGAGGACTGGGTGGTGCAGCAAAGTGTGGGGAGATGGGAATGCACAGCTCAAACATCATGGCCGATTGGTCAATAACAGGCTGATGGCTGGACACTGTTCACTTGGTGAGATGGAAAGAGCAGAAATATGTTGTGGATATAAGTACAGTTGTAGGTAGAAAGGCAGGTTGTTGTGTAAAAATCAGGCCATCTTCTATTACTTTTCTGGATCATATGATTTGGAGCTGTCTCCTGAGAATGAGGGTGGAACATGTGGTTCTAAGTGCTGAGAGGCAAGAGAATCTGAAGTCTCCATGAAGATAGACACTGTCCATGCACCCCATTGTCTATTGTATCTCTGGGGTGCTACACAATGCTTTGTACATGGGTCCTCGATGATTGTTTAACTGATATTTGAAATGACAAAACACTCCTCAGGAAAAGAGAAAAACTAAGTCTGACTGTGCAAACCTTGATAGATTTGTTAATGACACCCCAATCTTCCTTTATTTTCTTTGTGGTATTATTTCTTTATCTTTATATAGATCTTTCAAATGTTCTGGAAAGTAGGGGGAGGGCCAGCTTTATGCCCATACAATCCATAGACTTGTCAGGACTCTCTATGCTCAGGAGGGCCAAAATCTCGTTTAGTGTTCTGCTGTAAACATGTTGAAATTATGAAGAATTTTTGAAGAAGGGATCCTATGTTTTCATTTTGCACTGGGCCCCGCAAACTGTGTAGTTAGTTATCACTAAAGTATCAAGAACAGTAATGTTTCTTGTCATTAGAAGCTTATTTCCTTGTCGTGTCCAGTTTTTAAATTGATGCTAATTGTATCACATTTTTTAATCAAGAATTTTTGTGTGTGTATTATAATCTGTTTCACATATTTTCATCTCACTTAAAGTATATAATAAGCAGCACTGTTAACAAATGCATTTCTTCATTATACTGATGGTATACATTTAGAGAATAAAATCCTTCAAATAACATATAGATATACATAGCTAATGTTTGAAGAGTTCTTTTTTCTTTTCCATACATTTCCCCCTTATATATGTGCATCTGTATTTCTGGACTTTGATTTTTAATTTTTTATGTCAGGAGCCCTTTTGAAAAGAGAATTTAAGTTATACAGCCTATCCCTAAATACATATATCAGGTATGTATCTAATATGTGTCTATACCATCAGATATGGTATTTGTTGGATTCCAAAACATGAATTCACATTTAGATAGTTTCTAATAAAAAACATCTATTATTCTTTTAGATTATGTTTTTTGCTCTGCTCTATGCTTTATTCACTCTAATTCTGCACTAAACTGGACACAACAAATAAAAGTGTGCCTCATATGGAACTTAATGACAGAGAGACAATTCAGGTTCAAGGTTCATATTTTATGTTCTGAAGTTCATCAAATGCAAATTCAAAGTAAAAGAGATCATGCACTTTAAAGTATATACCCCTCACACCTTTCCCAATCTATTTGCTAACTTTTTACTGCTTGTAAACACTTATACTGCTAAGTATAAATACATTTCTCTCAAAAAACCCTGAAATTTGAAACTGCTGCTGTCTTGCAAAATATAGTTCTACAAAGCAATGGATTTGGGGGGAGAAAGCTAAATCCTTTTCTAAGGAATTGCATTTTGTCACATGCAATGATTTATTCTGTCAGGAAAATAGATTCTATGAAGTACTGTAAGCCCCTTTGGCAAGAAAATTCATTTAGTCAAAAACTTTAATCTATCCTGGTGACAAAATTTTCTCTTTAGTTTATTGCTTAAAATTGAGTTTTATAACTTCCATGTACTTTTGCAAAAAAAGATCTGTCATTTTATGATATATTATAGTGATCCTAGGTCACATAAAATATTTGATCACTATGTAGGAATTGAGATTTGTATATTCAAAATAAGTATTTTTGTCTAAAATATGTGAACATTTAAATTTTTCCTAATGAAAATTTTTCTTTAAGGCCATATATCATGAAATAGCTACAATATTCTTTAATGACACAATAAATTTTTTATGCTAAAACTAAGTTTTCATATTCCACTAAACAAAGAAAAGTAAAGTTACATTCTTTAAGTCACTTTCGTGCCCTAATTCACAGTATTTTTGACCAAAGGATTAATTTCAAATGTCTTGGGTCTGGCATTCTAAATCTGGTAAAATATGTGAATTTTGGGGGGACTCTTAAGAAGATCCTCATTTCTCTATCCATTTCTGAGCTGATTTAGAATCTTTATTGCTCTTAACATGTAGATAAAAATACATTTAATGTAATTGTTTTCTTTTATAATCATATATATTTATGTGAAGAATTTTAAACATTTTCTGAGTAAAGGTCTGCAGATTTCATCAGACTGCTATAAGTGTCTATGAAACAAACAAATAAGAAACAAGAATAAAAAGCAAGATCAAGAATGCTTGCTAGAGAATATCTCGTTAGCAATAAACTTATGAAATGGCTACTGTACATGTCATTATATGAAGATCAAAGTCGTGTACACACTGCATTGTATCAAGTCTATTCTCTTGGCTTAGTGAAGACCATACCTTTATATTTGATATGATAAATACATGATTTTCTTTTCTTCAGGATTTGCAGCACTGAGCCTCTCAGCATATATAGCCACACCAAAGGAAGCCGTTGGCCTTGGAGGAGAGGTTAGGTAGTTAGGTCTTGAATTTAAACATGTAGGCAAGGAATGTTTGTGCATCTTGACCCTGGCCAGCTCCATTCTCAGGCAGGGACACACCCTTTCTTGGAGCTTGATAAGCCTGGGACTTTCAGTATTGGTCTCCCAGCTACAAATTATCTCTGAATTATTTTCTCTGGCAGACATGGGTGTCATTAGGACTAACTGGAAATGACTGGGTACCACCCCCATCAAATCTTTCAAAAAGTCCAACAGGACCATCCATTTGCTGGTATGTCAGCTCAGCTAAGGGAGTTGTGAGATACCAGAAAATTAGCAGTACTCTAGACACGATTGCTGCCTCCAGAACAATATCCTGAGCCAGAGATAGCTCATCATCCTTTTTGTAGACAGACTCATATAAGGATAAAGCATCATGTTTTAAAAAGGGCCAACGTCTTTTAAAACTTATATTTGATAGTAGAAGCAAAAAAGAAAGTAGTAAATTTTCTGTGCCCTGGAAATCTACTGTTTAAAAATTAACTGGGCTTTAAACGGCTCTAAACCCCATATTAATTGATGCTAACTTCTGTGAGGTGGCCCCTACTATCTACAGGCTCTGCTAGGGGTAGGCTCAATGGCACACTCTTCTGTGGAATGCTGGATACTTACCTAGGAACTGAAATAAAATATTGATATTTGCAACACCAGTTTGGTAAAATGCCCAGAAACTTTATCCAAAATGAACCAATGTAGGCATTTATTCAATTATACTCTTCTAATTTTTTTAACTCCAAATTCAGATTGCTAGATGACACTGGAACCATCCAAGGTCATTCTATGTATATGTATCCCATCAAATAATATTAATTCACATGCCACTTATGTTACCTGGGCTCTTGACCTGGTTGGAACTCTATCACCTAGCAAAGTACTGAAGGACCATATACTTCTATTACATTGATCTTCTACCAAACATGCTTACCAATTTCCTTTTTAAGACAATTCATACTTCCCATCTCTTTGGGTAATAGGTAAAGAGTTTTACTCACACCAAGATAAGTGATTTATTTCCTGTAAACTATTTTTCTACCGAATTGTGTGAAACTCCAAGACCTTTGAAAGTATGGTTACCTTAATATTCAAAGATAACTTCCCACATGAGGGGTTCTTGATTCTTTGCTACATGACAAAAAAATGGACAATTTTGCTTCTGTTGGAATTACCAACATGATTAATACTGTGCCTCAGTTTCTTTTGGAAATTTTGACAATAATAGCACCTGTTTCACAGGGTTGTTCTTAACATTAAATAAACTAATATTTGTAATGTTCTTAGAGGAGTTCCTGAAACATCGTTAAGTGCCTTGTAATTGTTGATTTTGTTCTTTCTAAATTATTGTAGATGTTATCATTATTTGTTATTCTTTGTCCCCATCAATACAGAGCATGCTGCACCAATGTCATGGTTTCCTTGTTGTTATTAAATTACCTCTCCAGAACACCACAACTTTGTCAGCATCAGGGAAAGCGATTCATGAAAACATAGCTTTCCAGTCAGGCCATGGTTGTGTGACGTTTGACTTAGACAATGGCCTGGTGATCCATCAGCTTTGATTATGATTGCCTTGCATGACATTTCAGTTACTTCTTATAACTGAACATCTTTGAGACCTATTTCCCAAATACAACTCTTACAATTCTCAGTATGTTGTTGTAAATTCTGTAGCATTCATGCCATAATAATAAACTCAGAAAAGATGACAAAAAATTTGAGGAAGAACCTGCATGTGGACCCAGGGACAACTGAGATAATAGGATATTTCTTGTTCTTTAGCCATGATTGTTGGTTTCTCCAGGACAACCCCGGTTTATATTTATGTTTTTTTTAATTAACTATGGGATTTATTTCTTTGAACAGTTACTTTTATCTTGCTTAAATTTAGAAATACCTATTTCATTTCTCATACTCTGTTATTCCTACATAATTCCTATATTTTCTGTTTTTGTAATATGGTCAGTGTTTGCTTAGATATTTTCCATGTCCATTAATTTAGAAGATATTTTAATTTAGAAAGTATGCTGTCTTTGTGCTTTGGTACCAAGATTCAGAGCATTAGGTGATAAACATAAATCTATATATTAACCTTTATACACCTCATTTATGAGCCTGATGATATCACTTATAACTTTAATATGCTTTAAATGTATCTTCCTAAATCAGTCAACTTCAATAATACAATACCATGTTTGGACAATGCTTATGAAAGAGAAATTACTGAATTCCTCTGTAACCATATTTTCTATTCACACCTAACATCGTGTTTGTTGATTCATTATTTTGAGAATTTAGCTTTGACCTATAATTGTCAAGGTAAAGTTAAATTTTTAAAATTATATATCTTATTACATCTTTATGATTACTATACAAATTATTTTGTTATTAATTGTAATCACACAAATCAATATTATTTAAACTGAAGTTTATCTTTAGCTGTATTACATGTACTGTCTTAATTATTTAATGCAAAAGCTTCACAGTTTGTGTACTCTTGTTTGTTTCATTTTTCCATATTTAGACTCTCTAAGGAGTAGTAGAAGTGATACAGTTCACAATTACTTGCCAAGTTGACACTGTATATCTGGTTAACTTTATGAGAAACAACAATTCGGTAGGATCTCTTGAGACTTGAGTTCTTGAAAAATTTACTCTATGGCCAATTAATTATGTAGAAGACATATCAAAAGTTGTCCCTTTTTTCCCTTTTTAGTTAGCCTTTTTCTTAAAAGTAAATGCTTATTCATTTAGTTAGAAAAAATACATTTCCATTTCAATTTTGCTTCTTAATTTTCCTAGGGAGAATATGCTATTTTTTTTAAATTGCTAGTATACATCTTCTTGTGTTTGATAAAAATTCTTGTATGTATATGTATTTTTTCAGTAGTGATAATATCATTCAATATTTGAAAGTCAGTCAATGTGTTCTAGCACACCAGCAGATTAATAAATAAAATTCATCTAATCATGTAAAAAAATCTTTTGAAAACTTCAACACATGTTCATGATAAAGAGTTTTAGGAAAATAAGAATAGAGAGGAACTGCCTCAAATTGGTAAAGAACATTTACAAAAGTCTACAGGTAGCATCACAATAAATAAAGAATAACTAAATGCTTTTTTTCTAAGATTGGTAACAAGGTCTGCTAGCAGCAAATTCTCTCAGTTTCCTTTGTCTGAAAATGTCTTGATTTTTCCTTCATTCCTCAATAATATCTTTGCTCAATATAGAATTCTGGGTTGTTATTTCTTCTAGCACTTGAAGAATGATATGCCATTTTGGTTTAGCCTTCATGGTTTCTGTTGAAATCTGTCATTTGAATTTTCATTCTCCTATAGGTAATCAATCAGTTCTTTCTGGCTGCTTTCAAGATTTTTATTTTGTCTCTTAGTTTTCCCAAGTTTAACTGTCATGTTTGTTAGCATGGATTTATTGAAGTTTATCCTGTTTGGAGTTTACTCAGATTCTTGGATATATAGTTTTATGTCTTTATCAAATTTTGTAAATTATTGTCAGCTATTATTTCTTTGAGTACTTTTTTAGTTAGTGTTAGGGTGAGGGTTGGGAAAATTCCTATATGTATACGTATATGTATATGTATTTTTGCACAAGTGATAATATCATTCAATATTTGAAAATCAATGTGTTCCACCATACCAACAGATTAATAAAGAAAAACTATCTAATCATGTCAACTGAAACTCCTTCTGAGACTCCAAAATGACATGAATGTTAGATTCAATGTGTTCTTAAAACTTTGTCTAATGTTTTTCAGTCTACCGATCCCTGCATTTAATTTCTATCGTTCTGCCTTCAATTTCACTAATACTTTCCTCTAACCTCTCCATTTTGCTGTTGAGGCAGAATTGAGGTTAGGTTTGGGGGTTTTTTTGTTTGTTTTTGTATTTCTCAGTTTTAAATTCTGTGCCTTCGTTATATCTCCTATTGATTTCCTGAGATTTTACATTTTTTAATTTGTTTTAAACATGTTTTAAATTGCTTAGTGAAGTATTTTTAGGCTGACTATTTGAAAATCTTTGCCAGACAATTCTAACATCTGTGTCATCTCTATGTTGGCCTCTGTTGATTGCCTCTTCTCATTGGAGTTGAGATCTTCGTTGTTCTTTATGTGATTAAATGGCTACTGATTGAAATCTGAACATTTTCTCTGTTATGTTATGAGGCTCTGGATATTATTTAAATGTTATATTTTAACGGCATGTTCAGACACTGCTCTTGGAGGACAAAGGGGGTGCTACCTAGTTCCTGCTATGTGAGAAAGGAACTCTAGGTCCTCTCCTTGACTTTTGTTGAAACCTGGGAGGGGGAGGAAATCTTTGCAACTGCCAGGTGGTGGTGAGAGTTCAGGCTCCCTACTCCAGTCCGGTAAGTCTCCAGCATATATCCCTGGCTAGGAAGGCAAAGGCCACCCGTTCCTGTTCCCCACTTGGCCTCTACTGACATTACGAGGAGAGGTATCCTGGTTACCACTGAGCATTTATATAAGTCCTGGTATTTCACCAAGCCTCACTTAAAACAAGCCCACTAGGGAGAGAGGGACACCTTGTAACCTCTAGGTAGGGGCTGGAATCCATACTGCCCCCCACCCCAGATAGCCTCTACTAGCAGTGCATGATAGAGAACTGACTGCTGGATGGGAATGAAAGCCCCATCTCCACACTCAGTCTTCTCTGATACCATCCCTGTGTAATTTTCAGAGTACATCCTTACTGTCTGGTGAATGTGGAAGTCTAGGCTGTTCACTCTATCTTTGCTGGGCAGCTTTCCAGTTTGCTAGCATCTCCAGTATCCTGACTTAGATATAAAAAGGAAAAGCAAAAGCCAGGGAACTCACTGTCATGTCACTTCTATTAAGTTCTTTAACCAATTTTTCTTTTTCTTTTCATTTTTTTCCTTTTATTTCATCATATAATGGGGGTACAAATATTGTTAGGGCTACATACATTGCCCCTGCCACCCCTCCTCCCCCCAACGTGCCAGAGCTTCAAGCGTGTCCAATCCCCAGGTGGTGCGCACCGCACCCATTATGTAAGTATACACCTCCTCCCCCCTCCCGCCTGCCCTCCACCCGACAAAAGATTTTTTTTTTTTATATTTTGGTCACATTGTATATCTTTGCCTCTCCCTAAGAAGGGTTAGAGGTATGCCCTTCCCCCCCGACAATGCTCGCCATATCCCTGTGATGTGGGTCTCATCCTCCCCCCACAATCCCTGGTAAACACTACCACCATTTGAGCACCATAGTTTTAATCAGTCAGTACCAATTTGATGGCAAGTAGATGTGGAGCCCATTTTCCATATCTTGTGTCGCCTCACTTTGGATAACGGGCTTAAGCTTAATCCAGGATAGCATAAATGGTGTTAGTTCACTGTTAGTTCACTGTCGTTTCTTAGAATTGAGTAATATTCCATTGTGAGCATATACCACAGTTTAGTTATCCACTCATGAATTGACGGGCACTTGGGTTGTTTCCATGACCGTGCAATAGTGACTTGTGCTGCCATAAACATTCGGGTGCAGTTGTCTTTATAATAGAATGTCTTATGCTCTTTTGGGTAGATGCCCAACAATGCTATTGCTGGGTCGAATGGTATTTCTATTTCTAGCTGCTTGAGGTATCTCCAAATTCTTTTCCACAAAGGTTGCACTAATTTGCAGTCCCA
>CAUYPO010069150.1:0-24304 GCA_963574435.1 Cheirogaleus major | reverse complement strand
AACCTTAAGATGGTATATAAGCTTCTGTACCCACTTGAGGGGTTGATCTTCATTCTAAAGGCTCCTGTGCATACAGGTTAAATTTATATGCCTTTTCTTCTTCTTAATCTACCTTATTGTGAGTTGACTTTTCATCAGACTTCTCAGCAAACCAAGGTGTTTCCCCTTGGCCCCTACAGTGTATACTCTTGTGACCACCATCCCCACCATCAAGGTATAGAACATGCCCATCACTTCAGAAGATACCTGCATTCATACTCTCTCAAAAGCAACTGCTGTATTGTTTTCACAGCAGATTTAGTTTTGTTCTTTCTTTTAAACTTCATATAAATAAAATCATACAGTATGAATGCTTTTGTGTAAGACTTCTTTCACTCAGTATAATACTTTTGAGATGTATCCATGTTGTTGAGTAGTTCATTCAGTAATTCATTTATTGTTGAATAGTATTCCGTTGTGTGAACAGGACACAGGTTTTTAAAATTCATCCGTTGATGACGTTTGAGTTGCTTCTGGTTTTGATTATTGTTAGTAAAGCTGCTATGAACATTTGTGCACAAATATTTTTTGTGGGCATAACTTTTTATTTCTTTTGGATATGCATCTAGAGAGAAATTTATGTGTCTTAAAGAATGTTTAACTTTATATGAAACAGCCAAACAGTTTTCCAAAGCAGTTGGCTGGGAATGGTGGCTCACACCTATAATCCCAGCACTTTGGGAGGCTGAGGTGGGATGATAGCTTGAGGGCAAGAGTTGGAGACCAGTCTGGTCAACTAGCCTTTGGTAGAGATGAGACCTCATCTCTACAAAAAAAAAAAAAAAAAAAAAAAAAGCTGGGTTTGGAATGTCCTACCTACTTGGTAGGCTGGGCCAGGAGAATTGCTTGAGCCCAGGAGTTCCAGACCATAGCAGTGAGCTATGATTGTGCCACTGCACTCCAGCCTGAGTGAGACTGAGACCCCATCTCAAAAAAAAAAAAAATTAATAAAGCAGTTGTACCAATTAAACCTTTGCCATCTCCCCAAATCAGGACAGGCCAAGATTGATCTGAATAAAGATAACCTTTAAAATGACATTTGGATTAGGTAGTAATATTCAGTTGAATGTTCTGAAAAGGCTATTGGGCTTGAGTAAGTCAGTTGGTATCACAGTTCAGGCAGGTGCCTTCTGACCCCTCCCCTCCATTCTCAGCACCAAGCAGGCTTTAAAATGTTCCCTCCAGCCCAGACATGTGAAGTCTCACGCCTTAGGTCACCAGCTAACTGTTAGAAGGGAAGCAGCTAAGTAAATTCATTTACACTCAAGTGTGAATGACTTGCCAGGCTTCACTGCATTTAACACTCAAGAGTATTTATATTTTGAAAGCAAAGTTTAATTAACCAAAGGAATTAATCACTAATAGTAGCCTTGTAGTTGATGGGAAGGAGGAGTGAAGAGATCTTTCCAATGCGCTTCAAAAATTATGCAAGCTAAAAAATGACACCTGCAGTAAATCAGATGTGGGTTTAAATCTCAATTCATACTGTGAAAAGAAAGTAAATTCTTTCCATGTCTGTGTCCTGGCAGATCATGAAATAGGGGCAATCATCTGTCCCTTTTAGCACCTATCACTTTTTCAATCTTAAGTATCTAAGTGTGAATATTTTAAGGACAGACGGTAGCCTCATTCAGAGTCTAGCTCAGGGGTAGGCACTAATAGGTATTTGTTGACCTGTACATGAATATGGAAGGGATTTGTAAACTGTAGGCGCCACTGGTGCCCCAGCTATAACGACACTGATGTTCATTTCTCTACCTGGGAAGAAAGCAAATCCTCCTCCACTGAATAATGGTGGTGGTGGGAAGACAGGATAGTGGGTGAACTGGAGGAAAGAATCAATTCAGGGCAGGGACCCCACGCAGCAGAATTCATCAGGACAATTATTTAGAGCGGATTCCCAGACCAGACCGATAGAATCCAAATCTCAGGACCTTTTGAGATCAAGGAGCCTTGATTAGAGGTGGGTGGCAACCCTACCAGCGCTCGTGGTGTTCTTTGAGAAATACTAGGGTGTACCAGGAAAAGTCGTGAAGGAAGAGTTCCTGAAGATGCCCTTTTCTGAGTGACTTTAAAGCCACGCTTTTAGTTTAGGAAAGAGGAACCTCGCTATTCCGTGCGTTTCACACCTTAGAGTGAGTGAGGTTGGTAAGTTAGATTCCTCCTCTTTTTCATTAAAACAAAACAAAAAACAAAAAGCTCCTCCTCTATGGGAAGACGCCAGATGGAAAGTCAAGAGGCAGAGGGCAGAGTTGGGCACCCGCTTTTTAACGGTCCTGCTGAGAGCCTCGGCCTCAGACTGCGTCACCCTCTCCCCAAGAGTCCCCCAGACAGGCGGGGGTTCCTTGCGGCCGGCTCTCCGCGCTCCCGCCTCCCCGCGCCCTCACCCTCCGCCCCGCGGCGCCCGCGGAAAGCGCGGTCCGGCGCGGCCCCTTTTGGCACCGAAGCTTCCAGGTGCCCGGCGAGAAGGCGGAGCCGGGTTACAGCCGCCTCTCCGGCGCCACGGAGAAGACCCCCGGGAGTTCGGAGGCCCCAGCGCTCCGGCGTCCCCGGCCTCCCCCGGCTGTCCGCGTTCTTCCCTCTGGGCGCGCCGGGCGCGAAGTCTGCGGCTCGCGAGCAGAGCGCAGCGCGCAGCGCCGAGTGGCGCACGCTGGGCCGTGCCCCGGCCACCCCGAGCTCAGCCAGAGCCCTCACCCGAGCCCGCCGGCCCGCGGACACCGGGACCATGATTGCCGAGGGACCTGGCCCGCGTGCCCGGTTGCACAGCCCCCTGCCCGGGGTCTGGGCGGCAGCGCTTCTCCTGCTGGGTCTGCCGCGCCTCTCCGTGCGGGCGGACGGTGAGTGTTCGGGAGGCTGCGGGGCCAGGGGTGGACCGTGGGGTCCGGGCGGGGAGGGCGAAAAAGCTCGCCCGAGCTGCTCCCTCCGACAGCCGGGAGGAATGAGCGAGCGGCGGTCCTGCGCCCCAGCACCCCTCTCCCGGCCCACCGAGTCCTCGCGTGCCTGCGCGCCCACGCGCCCGCCGGGGCGCCCGCACCCTCCCTCAGCGCCCAGCGCGCACCGGAGGAAGCCCGTGCCTTGGTCCTGCAGTCCCGCCGCGAGCTTCCCCAGGGTGTCCATAAAAGTTCTTTAAAATGAAATCACGTCTAAGGTGCCCTAGAACCCCCTCTGCCGCGAGGTGATTTTCCACCATCTCTCAGTTTCTCAACGTCTATTAAATGTACTCCTGACGACAAGGTCGGTGGTTAGAAAACTCCGTCGGATATTTTGGCTTGGTCCAGGAAAATCTGAAAGGATGAGTGGGGATCAACTAGACTACGGGAAAGAAGCGTGTCCTGGGTAAAAGGCTCGCACGTGCAGAGTCTCACCGAGTGGCAGGGAAAATGGGACAAATGATATAAAGCAAAGCTTGGGGGGTTGGGGAGTGCAGGGTGGGATGTCGAGAAATAGGTAGGGGCCAGATTATTATAGGTTCCCCGAGAATTGGTCCTCTTTTTGTTTTTGTTTTTGTGAACCCGAATTCAGCTTTTAAGACTTACCTCAAATAACCAGGATGAGAGCTGTGTGTCAATTCCGTTTTGAAAAGTTAAGTCAGCTGTGTTTTGATTTTGGAACAAAACCCTGCTGACTTGGGGCAGGAGGATCTGAAGGAAGCAGGCTTAAAAGCCAGCAGTTCTCACACCCGTGAGGGGTTTCTAGTAAATCCAAGCTTAGAACAAATTAGATTGATAAAGGAGAAGTACCCTCAGCTGATTTAGGATGCTTTATATATTTTTGACTGTCATTCTTATTTAGCAAGCAATATTGGGTAAAACTAGAAGACGTGACAAAAAGAAGCATGATGGTTAGGAAAAGGGGAAAGCCAAGAAAATGAAAAAAGCCTGGGGCATTCTCTTAGAGTTTTTAGTACTGTTTTTTAAGTGCAGGCTTGAAGAGTTCTTTGCTGCTAATTAAGGATGAATGTCTATTTCTCCATATCCTCAGAGAGAGTGTTAGAGACAAAACATTTTAACTTGGAAAGCTGTTACCACTGTTAATTTTTTAAATTGAGATGTAATTCACATAAAACTTACCATTTTAAACTGTACAATTCACTGGTTTTCAGCATATTCATTATGTTGTGCAAACTGCGGTTGTGCATCTAATTCCAGGACATTTCCATCACCCTCAAAAGAAATCCCAAAGCCGTTAGCAGTCAATCCACTGGCAATTCTTTACTGTTGTGTTTTTTGCCTGACATTGAGTCATGAAAATTAAGTGGATTTTTAAAAATACAAGTAAATTGGAGCTAACATTAACTTTTCAATAATGTATACTATGGTAGCAATTTTAATTCCTTTTAAAGACATATCTTTGCAATCCATGAGGCTTTAGAGTTTCACCCCATTATAACTATTTCTTCTCATTCTCTTTTTTTTCTTTTTTATTCAACAGCAGTTTCAAAACCATTATAACTGTTTAAGTGGAATGCCACGTGGATAAGGGTCAATATTTTGTGCCTATCTAGCTTGATATGGGTCATAGAAACTTGAAGCAGAAATGTCATTGGACAAAGAGAAAGTAAGAACAACACCAGAGCATATGATCCCAGTACTGCTTGCCAGAAATGCTTCCTTTTCTCTTTTCTCCTTCCTTTTCTTCACCCAACTTCTCCAATGGAGAATTGTAGGTACACTTCCTTTTAAGAAACTCCATTTGCTGAGCTCCAACTTTTATAATGGAACCAGGAAGAATTATAGGCTATATTATGAACAGATTCTTTTCTTTACTAAATGCTTAACTACCACCATCTCCCACATCTGGTTATTTGTGTGTTACGGCGATGGGAGGAAGAAGAAGAAATGTTCAGCTAAACTGTAATGCATTACATATATTTGAAGAGAGAGATTTAGAGAGAAACTATTCCTAAAGAATAAGTCAGTGAGAAAAATTCAGATGAAAAACTTTTAGTTTACATTTTGCTAATCAGATACACATTTCATACATACAGGAGATTTGCACTATACTTTTAAATACTTTTGAAATGGAAAAATCTTTGCATTAACTGAATGCAAATGAACTGTTTAGGTAGTGATTACAGGGAAAGATTCATTAATTCAATAGATATTATCTAGTATATACCAGGCATTGTCCTTGCTGATGAAGATAGAATGATAAAGAAAAAGAAAGATAGGTCCTTTCTGTAAGGGAGCTTAAAATCCATTGTGGGAGAGAGTCATTAAATAATTATATAAATGAAATGTGAAATGGTGACTTTGATAACTATTAAGATTAAAGGACAGAAGGTGCTCTGAGAGCTTATACTAGGAGATTTTGACATGGTGCAGGAGGATCTGAAAGATGAGTAAGAATTAAGTGGGCAACGAGGGGGAAGAAGGAGTGTCTTGGGTAGAGAATAACATGCGAAAGAACCTGTGATTGGTAGGGAAAATGGAACATGTGGCAGAAGTAGTTAGAGATGATGCGAGAGAAATTGGTAGGGACATGATGATGTGGGTGGGGCCTCAGAGATCAAATTTTGTCTTAATCGAAAAGAGGAAAGGAAGATATTAAATGGTTTCAAGTAGTGGAGTCCTGATCAGATTTGCATTTTGAAAAGATCACCCTGATTGTGATATAGGGAGAATAAATGGAACTAGGGCAAGATTGGATGTAGGATGCTACTTCAGTTGTCCAAGTGAGAGATAGGGGTAGATGGAGTCAATGGAAAATATATGGACTGAAGGGAAAAATGTGTCATCTGTGTAAGGATGGTCTTTGAAACCATGTATGTGGATGGGACCCTAAGGAAAAATTTTACAGTGAGAAGAGAAGACCTAGAACTGAGTCTGGAGTGAGGGAAACAGGTTTAGGATTATTGAACCTATGTTCATGCAATATATTGTCCTGTAACTTTCATTTCTTATAATATTCTTGTCAGGTGTTAATATCAAAGTTTTGATGGTTCCTAAAATGAATTGGAAAGTTGTTTCCCCTTTTATTCTTTGAAAGAGTTTCTGTAAGATGAGGCTTTTGTTTGTTTGTTTTGGCAGTAAGGTCATCTGTATTTGGAGATTTTCTTGTGGGAAAATTTTAAATAATTTAAATAATGTATTAGATAAATGAATATTCAGAATTTAAAATTCATTTTGTGTCAATATTGCTGTTTTGTTTTTTAAGAAATTTGCCCACTTCATCTAAATTGGCAAATGTTCTGGTATATATAACATAATAATCATTTCAGGGTCCATGGGATCTGTAGTGATGTTCCCTTTCCTTCTTGATATTGGTAATTTGTATTTTCTCTCCTTTTGTCTTGATCAGTCTTGCTAGGGCTTTTATTATTCTCTTGAAAAAAGCAACTTTTGACTTTATTTTCTCTATTATATGTCTGCTTTCCATTTTGTTGATTTCTGCTCTATATTATTTTCTTCTACTTCTTTGGAAGCTTTGATTTTGTGCAGCTTTTTTTAGGTTTTTGAGATAGAAACTTAAATCACTGATTTTTGACCATACTTCTTTTGAAACATGAGCCTCTGAGGCTATAAATTTCCCTTATATACTACTTTAGTTTCTTCCCAAGTTTTTGTCCCTTGAGTTACAATATTTCAATTGTGGTTTCTTCTTTGAACATGATTTATTTATAGGTATATTTTGTAGGCCGGGTGTGGTGGCTCACACCTGTAATCCTAGCACTCTGGGAGGCTGAGGCAATAGGATTGCTTGAGGCCAGGATTTCGAGACCAGCCTGAGCAAGAGTGAGACTCTGTCTCTACAATAAAAGAGAAAAATTAGCTCAGGCATGGTGGTGTATACCAGTAGACCCAGCTACTCAGAAGGCTGAGGCAGGAGGATCACTTGAGCCCAGAAGCTTGAGGTTGTAGTGAGCTATGATGACACCACAGCACTCCAGCCCAGGTGACAGAGCAACACTCCGCCTTAAAAAAAAAAAAAAAAAAAAAGTATATTTTGTAATTTCCATGCACAAGGGGATTTTCCTTGTTATTACTTTGTTGTCAAGAAGCAGTATAACAGTAATTAAGATCACTGACAAGGAGCCAAACTGTCTGGTTTTGTATCTCAGTTGTATGATCTTAGACAAGTATTAACTACTAACTAACTATAAAATGGGGATAATAATAACACCTATATCATAGACTTGTTGTAAGGATTAATATAATGAATATTTGCAATTTGAACAACATCTGGCCCATAGTAAATGCGGTGTAAGTGTTTGATACATAAATGACTTTAGCTTGTTTATGTTGTGGTCTGAAAAACATGCTTTGCATGATTTCGGTCTTCTGAGATTTTTTTTTAATTTGTCTTAGAACTAAATGTTTGATCCATTTTACAAGTATTCCGTACAAAATGAATGTGTATTTTGTAGTTTGGTGTGCAGTACTGTACGTTGGTCCTTACATCAAGAGTGTTAATTTTGTTGCTTAAATCTTCTATATCTTTTCTGATTTTTTTTTCTGTTTTATCAGTTAGTGAGGGGGAGAATAGTTAAAATTTTCCATGAGGATTGTGGATTCTTTCACTTCTTGTAGTTTTGTTGATATTGCCTTTTTATAGTCAAATGTGGGAGCACCAAACACCTACACATATGTTTATTTTGAAAATTGTTGACATTTTTTGTAACTTTTGGTTTCAAAGCTGGGGGATTATTATATTTATTATAATAATAATTTTGCAAGTAGATGATAGTTGTATCTTATTCTGATAAAACTGATATATTATGAAAATTTTACTGACAGAAGTAAAGTGTCTCATTCTAACTGTTTTTTTTCTCTTCTGCCTTTACCTTAAACTTTATAGGGCCACCCAATGTATTGCTTCATCCCTCCAGGAAGCATTGCTCACTCCTGCACCATGGTTTTTTCACGTAAAGCTCTCCTTTGCTTTCAGCCTGGGCTTCCACTTCTGCCTGAATTCATGGTCCCATTCCCTCATCTGTCACATGTTCTTTGAAG
This sequence comes from Cheirogaleus major, assembly GCA_963574435.1. Classification (NCBI taxonomy): domain Eukaryota; kingdom Metazoa; phylum Chordata; class Mammalia; order Primates; family Cheirogaleidae; genus Cheirogaleus; species Cheirogaleus major. The sequence goes on along the minus strand of CAUYPO010069150.1, from coordinate 16,313 downwards.
CCCACTACATGCCCATGTATTATGTGTTGCAGGAAGCCAGGGTGTACCAGATGTGGTCCCTGCTGTCTTGTCCAGTAGGAGAGAAGCACAGCAGACACAAATTACTTCATTCTGGGAAGGACCTGATAATGTTCTAAGGCAAGGGACAGAGAGAAGGGAAACAACCTGTTGTGCAGGGGGTCACCCAGGGGTGGGGGAGGCAGAAAGAAGGTAGAGCTGAGGCCTAAGTCAGTGCCTTGAACACCAAGTGACTCAACTCAGGGGAACCTAGGACACTGAGCTTTGCCATGTAGTATTCGTAAAACACCTTTGTAAAAGAAATACTTGAAGGGCTTATCCAGATAAACATGCCACAGCAGATGGTTATTATTATTTTTTTAAGAAGACAAAAGCAAAAAATGGATGAAAACACTAGTGCAGTTGTAATCACCTGATCCCAGGGGTGGTGTACAGTGGGGGTAGTTGCTGCACTTGGGTCTTCAGAAAAGGAGGGAGCTATCGTTCTGAGCGGTGTCTGCCCGAGGATGAGTTTGCTGAGCCTAAATTCCCATGGATCCTGGAAGCTGCATGTGTTTGTGCTTGTCCCCACACAGGGAAGCTCTTTGTGCTGGAGTCTCAGAATGGCTCTCAGGGTCTGGAACTGGAGGCGGCTCAGCTGTCCTGCAAGAGCAGGGGCGCTCACCTGGCGTCTGCAGACGAGCTGCGGAGGGTGGTCCGGGACTGTACCTTTGCGGTGTGCACCACAGGCTGGCTGGCGGACGGCACCCTCGGGTAAGTCAGCTCTCCTTTCCAGCTCACCCTGACCGCCCTGCCACGGCTGACGTGGGGGCTCAAAAATTGTCCTGTTGAGGCAGCAGGATAGGCAAAGTGCAGTGGGCAATGGCTTCCAGGGCGTTCTTGTTTTGAGTTCTTATATAAAAGCATTTTTCTGGAGTTCTGTCACAGTCTTTTTCCTTCCTTACTTTGTTGTTTTGAATTTTCTCTTTAAATTACAAAAATAATATATGCTCATTATAAAAATTTCAAATAATACAGATGTATCTTAATATAAAATATAAAGCAAGTTTTTCTCTTCTTCTCCACCTAGAGATAATGACTGTCAACTAGTATATATTCTTTATCCCTTTTTCTCTGTGGATAATCGTCTGCATGTATTATATATGTGTAGGAACATGGTATGGAGATTTTGAAATATGGCCACAAGTTTTTTCATGCCACTTCTGTCAAGAGCTGTGCTCTGTATCTCCTCCCTTCAAATCAGGGACAGCACGGTATTGCCTCTACTGACAGAATACAGCATTAGTGAGACTGTGCGACTTCTGAGGTTGGGTTGGAAAAATCCATGCAACTTCCATCTGGAATTCTGGGGACAACCGCTTTGATAGCCTTGAGATGCCATGTGAAGTCTGACTATGCTGACATGGCCATGCTGTGAGGAAGGCCAGGCCACGTGGAGATGATTCACATAGGGGCTCTTTCCAATAGCCCCAACCAATGTCCTAGCCAAGCCAGTTTCACGGCCAAAGATGTGAGTGAAGATGCCTCCAGGTGATTCTTTTCCCTAGTTGTTGAGTTGTCACCAGCCTCTAAGTCTTGCCTCCTCAGGCCCTAGACATTATATAGTAGAGACAGGCCATTCCCACTGTGTCCTAAGTTCTTGACCAATGGAATCCTCTAGAGAAGTAATTCTAAGCTAAGAGGAAGCTTTCCAATACTTCTGGTACTTGCTTCTTTAGTTCTACTCAGAGAAGGCAGGAGCCTTTCCACTTTCTCCTTCTTGCCAGAGGAATGTGAAAGAACAAAACAAGCTCTAAGAGCTACTTTGGTAGATGATGCCCTGAAGCTGGCTAGCTGGCAGATGGCCATGGAAAACACCCGCAGCCTTGCTGACTCATGTCTCCAAATGTGCCAAGTGTGAAGCAGCAACTGAGTAAAGGGGACAACTGAGGCTAATCCAGAGCCTTTCAGTGAATCTGGAACTGTAGTTGTCTCTGCCTTATATTTTATATCCATGCTCTTGAATAGACAAAATATGCATGTACATTTCCATAATGTGCTAGAATATTAATAGTAATATTTTTCATAACTCTGTTAATATAATTTCATCAGATAAGCAGGGTCTTCAGAGATTCTGAAGAGCCACTTGGAACTAGGCTTAGGTCTCCCGAGTATTACAAGTCAGAACTGAGTCATTGGAAAGGTCCATCTTCTGTGGATTTGCTGTACAGAGTTGAGACATATGAGTGGGTCTCTGCTGAGATATTTCTTTATGAAGAAAGCATACATCCTCATTATATTTGCTAGACAGCATATTAAAAATAGTTTTTCTGTCTTTCCATTTTAATGTCTCTGGAACCAGAAAGTATGTGACCATTAGCATGTACATTTCACTGTGGGTCTTTCCTGCACGGCTTCCCTCACCCCTTACACACACACTAAAAAGCAATTATTAAATATGTGTTGCATCTTTTAATTGATGGCATAGTAGACATACAGCATATCTGACCTGTATCTCTATGAATTTATGTTGAGCATACACATAAATTCAGAGAAGATTGAAGATCTTAAGTGATGAATTCAGAGTCTGGGCCACTTGTCTCCCAAGAACTTTTGCAGATTCCATAAAGGCTGAGTAGCAACTTTGATAGTCTCACAGGACTAGGAGGATAGAGATTTGAATTCAACTTGTGTGTAAGAGGGGGCCTGGTGAGCCCTTTTGCTTTAGGTTGGGTCCTTGCAGAGCTGTATCCCAGGAGTAAGAGTAAACTGGACACAGTATGCTGGACAGTGAACTGGACGCAGACCCTCCGAGGAGCAGCAGAATACCTTCAAATCCTCTATAGCTGTGAATTTGGCTTTTTTTCCCCCTCTTTTAAGGAAGGTAATATTATCCCAAGCCTCAATTTATTTCAACAAACAATTTTAGTCAATGTAGGATTTGTCATACAATATAAAATAACTAGTCACCTGAGGAGACAAGGCAACAAGAATTAAATTCAAGAAAAATAATAGCTAATAAAAACTCCAGATATTAGCATCAGTAGATGCAGACTTTAAAGTAATTATTCTTAAAATTTTCAAAGACATAAAAGACAAAAGGGAGAATTTTGCAAAACATGGAAAACTATAAAAATAATCAACTGGAAACTCTAGACATGAAAGATATAATAACTAAAATTAAAAACTTAGTGGATGGATCTGACAGCTGATAAAAAGAGCCAAAGAGAACTGGGCACAGTGGCACATGTCTGTAGTACCAGCTACTTGGGAGGCTGAGGCAGGAGGATTGCTTGAGCTCAAGAGCTCAAGTCCAGCCTGGACAATATAGTGAGATCCTGTCTCTCTCTCTCTCTCTCTCTCTCTAAAAAAGGAAAAAGTCAAAGAGAGAATTAGTGAACTGGAAGATATTACAGAGAATGATAAAATAAAAAAGGAAAAAGAGATACAAAATATATAAGAAAGGGTAAAAGACAAAGAAAATGCATGTAATTAGAATTCTAAAGGGAGAAGAGAAAGGAAATACAGTAAAAGCAATATGAGAATTATTCACAGCTGAAGAACAATATCAAGGCACAGATTCTAGAAGCCCTGCAAAGCCCAAGTAGGACAAATGCAAAGAAATCCACAAGTAGGCACATTATGGTAAGACTGATATGAATGATCTGAATCAAATATGAAGAAAAAATTAAAAGAAATAAGATAAATAGAGATTACCTTCAAAAGAGCAACAGTAAACTGACAATGAAAGCCCAAAGACAATTGATGAATATCTTCAATATGCTAAAAGAAAATTACTGTCAACCTACAATTTTATACCCAGTGAAAAATATCTTCTGGTAATAAAGGTGAAAGAAAGACATTTTCAGACAGCGAAAAGGTAAGAGAATTTATCACATCCAATCTGCATGCACTAAACAAATCACAGAAGGGTATTCTTCAGGCTAGAGGAAAATGATTGCAGGTGGGAGGCTGGAGATGCAAAAAAGAATAAATGGAAAGTAAATATATGGGAAAATTGAAATTATATAATTATATAAAGCAATAATAATACTGAACATTAAAATTGATTTATGTAAATGGGAAGTATTTTAAGGATGTTAATTTGTAGTATTTTAAATATTTTAAGTTGCATTGTTAAAGGACAAGGTAAAATATTTTAATAAATCAAAGAAAGCATGTTGTAACCTCTGGGTACTACTGAAAGAATAGTGAAAGGAAGTTTAACTTCCAAATCAATTCAAAGGAAAAGAGAATGCCAAAAAAAAAAGAGAGAGAATTCAAATAATCCAAAATAGGGAAAAGAAAGAAGATGAATGAAAGAGAAAATGGGCAGAACTAATAAAAAACACTTATAAGATGGCAGTTTAAATCCAAAGAGATTGTTGATTAAAGTAAGTGTAAGTAGGTAAAATGCTCCAATTAGAAAACAAAGATTGTGAGATAATTTTTAAAAATTAAACTATTTGCTGTTTACAAAAGATATCCCTAACTAAATCACAGAACAAAAATATATATATAATGGAAATGAGCATACATATCCAAACTTGTGGGGTGCTGCCAAAGCTATACCTAGAGAGAAATCTAAAGCATTAAATGTTTGTTATTATAAAAGGAAAAAAAAATGAAGGTTCATGAACTAATGATCTATTGTAAGAAATTTGGATACAAACAGCAAAATAAGAGAAAAAGAAAAGAGCAGAATTTTATGAAATAAAGAACAAATATATACTAGAAGAGATCAACAATGTATCATCTCTTGAATCTATACTTATGACTTCAACCCAAGCATCACCTTTATTCCTGAATTTAGACCTTTGTTTGGGGAGAATGTTTCCATATTGATGCTTTCAGCCAAAGCTCATGCATCAGAAAATTCTCTCCTGATTTCAGAGCTCACAGCAGAAAAGAATTGTTCTTCTTATTTCCAACCCACAGAAGTTCTCCTAACTCGGTGCCTTCTTGTCTGTTTTAGGACAACCGTGTGTAGCAAAGGCAGTGGTGAACAGCAAATCATGAGAGCTGTTGATGTGAGGATTGAGAGCGACCCAGTTCCTGGTGGCACGTACAATGCCCTTTGTATTAAGGATGAAGGTCAGTGCCAGAGTTTGTGAAGATCTTGGAGGGTGTGCTCTTGGGGGTTGCTATCTCAGTTTGCTTTCTCTAGAAGACCTTGAAATGAGGATTCACTGAACATGGTTTATAAGGAAGTCTTCCTAAGAAAAGCAAATAGGGCGGTGGGGAAGTAGACAGGAAAGGGTAGGGGACCAAGCAGTGGTGCAGTATTAAGCAAAGTCCACAGTGGTGGTGGTGGTGGGGGGTAACTTTGGTTCAGTCCTTCAAGGAATCTCTGGAGACAGTGTACAGGACCACAGTTTTCCTGATTAGGGGTGAGGGAGCTGGGGTGTTTATACCACTACACCTGTCAGTCATTGGTGAAAGGTTACTTCAGGAGATGAAATTCTCAGACTCTTCTGGATTTTTTGTGTGCACAGGCAAAAGTTTCCAGTAGCCTGAGTGCCACCCTCCAACACATAGGCACAGGTGCCCAGCTGTGCACATGAGAATGGTAAAGGTATCTCGGTAATAGGGGCAGAGCCCTGGCAGCAACGAATACAATGACTGTTGCTCACAGCTTGCCCTTCCATCTCTCTTCATAACATACGGTACACTTAAAAGAAAAAAAAATTCTTTTTCCCAAAAAGAAAATTTATAGGATTTAGAGGACTGCTCCTAGGAATGAAAATTCAGCTTCCTTTTGGGAAATCAGCCGAGGGGTGAGGAGAAAACCATAAAGAAGTCTCCAGGGCAGCAGTTCATATGCATCAAAATAAGCACACCTTCATCAGAAACACATGCCATTGAAGGGAATATTCATGTGAATGGGAGCAAAGCCAGCTTCTTGCTCTTCAGTCGTAGAAATGAGTACAGGTTCTGCTTGGCTGCACACCGGACTCATCTGGGAGTTATTAAAAAATACTGACGCCTGGGTGCCAGCCCTAGAGATTCTGATTTGAATGTTCTAGACATTGGGGTTTATTAAAGCTCCCCAGTGATTTTAATATGTAGCCGAGGTTCTATAATGCAGGATTTCCCAGACTTCTCTGATGATGTGAAATACCAGATGAACTTGTTAAAAATACAAACCCTCAGGCTGCATCCTAGAGGCACCAAATCCTAATCTCCAGGGAAGGAGTAAGAGGAGTTGGTAAAAGGAGGCATAGTGAACCCTAAGGCCCTGGCAGATGCTTGTTAAATGTTTATTAGCGATAGGGTTCTCTTCTGCTATGGGATCTCTCTCTAGGAAAGGTTCTTCATTTGCTGATTTCTGTGAAAATGTGTTGGGAGAGTCTTCTGACATCATCTCTCCAAAATCGAGCAACTGAGAGATGTAGCCTTGTTTTGGAAAAACCCAGGGAGAGCAATAACTGTGGTTTGTTTGGGTTTCTTAAAAGACCACATAAGTAAATTAAAATGATCCTTTGAATCCCGAATACAGGCAGAGGGACAGGTCTTTGAAGGAGACAGGACAGAGCCAGAGGAAAATAGAATGACCTTTCTTCAGTGACCTCAAGTAAATATGTAGGGCTTCTGAGTCCTGTCTCTTTCCCTTGCTGAACAAGAGATGTCAGTTAGCTTTTGCTATGTAACATACCACCCCAAAATGTAGTGGCTTAAAACAACTATTTATTTAGCTGGTGATTTTGTGCACCACCAATTTGTATTGCTTTTCTGCCGGTCTTGGCTGGGCTCCTTCGTGAGACTATGGTCAGCTGCTGGTTAGCTATGCAGCCTCATTTCTGGGAGTTTGCTGGCTATTGACAAGGTGATGGGGGTGGCTGAGCCATGTGTTGTTCTTCATCCGAAGTGCTGGCCTGGGCTTTTCACCTCACAGGCCATCAAACAAGTTATGTGTGTGCAAGCGTGTGCCCCTTTTGCCAACAATTATAGTGCATGAAGCCAGAGATTGAAAAATCTTTTCATGTCCTATAGGGCACCAAAGTCAAAGCCATGATAGTGACTCCAAATGTGAGTCATGGGCAAATCAACATACATGATATGTTGCACTCATAAGAACACATTGATTTAATGATTCATTTTCATGCATATTCCAGCTAAAAATGCATAACTGAATCTAATCATGAAGAAACATTAACTAAACTCAAATTGAAGAACATTCTACTCTTCAAAAAATTTTAGGGATAAGAAAGCCAAAGAAAGGCTTAGCAACTGTTCTAGATTAAAATAGACTAAAAAGACTTGACAATGAAATGCAATTTGTGATCCTGGATTATTTCCTGGACCAGGAAAAAATAGCTATAATTGATGACATTTGAATGTGGATTATGAATTAAACAATAGTATTATATTAATGTTTAAATTTCCTGCTTTTTTTTTTGAGACAGGGACTTACTCTGTTGCCCAGGCTAAAGTGCAGTGGCATCATCATAGCTCACTGCAACTTTAAATTCCCAGGCTCAAGTGATCCTCCTGCCTCAGCCTCCCATGTAGCTGGAACTACAGGTCTGCACTCTCTATGTTGACCAGGCTGGTCTCAAACTCTTGGCCTCAAACGATTCTCCTGCCTCAGCCTCCCAAAGCGCTAGAACAGGACCACAGTCGTGAACAACCATGCCTGGCCTAAATTTCCTGTTTTTTGTAACTATATTGGAGTTATATAAGAGAATATCCTTGTTTTTAGGAAGTGTATGCCAAGATTCTTAGGGGCAAAGGGACATCATGTCTATAACTTACTCTCAAATGGTTCAGAAAAGAATTATAGATATAGATACACATATATACATATTCACACATATATGCATATACACATGTATGTGTGTGTAGAGAAAGAGAAAAGAGAATGATAAATAGGGCAAAATGACAACATGTTGGTGAACCTGGATAAAAGGGAAGTTCCTTGTTCTTACAATTTTTCTATAACTTCGAAATTATGTAAAAATGTAAAATTGCAAAAAAATTAAATGGTCTACATGCTCCTCCAAAAATAGCAAAAACAACAGCAGACAAAAATAAACCCAAAAAACCAAAAGACCTCTGAGTCACAGAGAGCCAACATGGGAGGCAGAACCGGAGGGTGCTGAGACCAGGCACAGAAAGGATAGGCCACCAGAAAGCCCTGCAGCGGATGTTCTAGACATGTTCCAAGGCAGAATACCGGTGCCGGCAGCAGCTTTCGGGGCTCCCTGAGCTCACTGCCATGCAGGAGCTGGGCAGAACAGGATACTTTAGATGAGGCATGTGCCGTGGCTCTCATGACACCTGTTGGCGTGTGTGTGAAGACTGAATGCCACTTGAACGGAGCAGGAACTGTGTGTGGTTCATCATTGTCACAGTGCTCAAGGGCCCTGCCTCCCTGAGCAGTTTGTCAGAGCCTGGCCTGGGCCCCCTCACCACTAGGTCAAGGGCTACCCAGGGCAAGGCATAGGTAGGGAAGACTGGCGTCTTGGTCCTGTGGGCCTGATTGGTGAGGAGGCTTTAGGTGAGCCATGAGGGGGACTCTGGAATGCATGCTGAGCTGGGATTAGGGTCACAGGGCTGTTGTCTCAGGGGGCTTTCTAGAAAAATGAGATGGATTCTCTAGAGTCACTCAGAAAGACAGAGTGACTGTCCCTGTGCCTTCCCTCCTTGAGAAAGAGCATGTAAGCCACTCCCACACCACCCTCCACCCTTCTCAGCGGAGTTGCTGCTTTTCCTCAGTAGAGCCTTTGTGGGTAGCACAGTCAACAAGGGAAATCTGTTTGCTTAAGGAAGGTGCAGTGCCTTGGCGGGAGCTGAAAAGAGCAGGCTGTTCGGTGAGGTTCCTGCATGAGTGTAGGTGAGGTCTGGCTCAGCATACACCCCCGGCGCAATATTTCTCCAATGGTTGCCTTTTTCCCAATGATGCTTCATGGCACTCGCTCTGTGCTACTGCTTCTCTTTAGCAAGACAGGAAGAGTGAAGAGTGTGAACTTCAAAAATGGCAGACATGTGCCTCGTAAAGAGCCCAGAAGGAAACCAGGGCCTGCGGAATGTTCAGGCAGCTTCCTCCTGTGTTTCTTTATAGGAGTAAAGTTCCTCATGAATGTAGACTTTTCTCATTTTCCTTCCAGTATTTTTGTTTCACTGACAGTGAATTTCCAGCTCTGTGGTGATCTCACTTAAACTAATAAGTGAAGTTATTTTTAACCAACTGGATGCTGATGAAATAAGCCACTCCACTTGGGTTTTCTGGCTTTGCTTCTCTTGGCAGCTTGGCTGTGGGGTCTGCGGCTTGGGGTCTGGAGGCTTCAAGTCTCCTCTCACCTTCTGTCTGTCACACGGCAGGGCTCTGCTCTGCGTGTGCTTCCGTGTCTCCTGCTCTGGGGTGGGGCTGGCCTCGTTGCCCTCCCCACCAGCCGACTGCACCTTCTTAGCTCAGCCTTCCTCTTCCCCCGCACATTTACAATTGTCTATATTTCCCTTCACAACAGAAATGAAATCATTCATTTCATTTATGTCATCGAGAAGAGAGCTGGATGCTCACCTGTCTTCGAGAGTGATGAGGAATTTTTGAGAGTAGCTAATTTCCAGGTCTGCCTGGAGGAGGCCCCAAGCCTCAGGAATGGCTTTGGGGAAATTCTCCAGCTGCGATCACGCAATTAATCACATGGCTTGCAACAGCTGATAGAGCACGTTGAGTTCAGGGTCTCGGAAGGAAGTATGAAAAACTCTGAGCTCACTACCATCGACCTGGTGTTGAAGATTTGTTTATTTGTCCAGGGTCATGCAAAGTCCAGTGCTCAGACTTGTGGGTGTGTCAGAGAGACGGTAGACAGATAGATGACTTATCCTCACCCTTGAAGAGTGAACAGTGTATCTGGATAGGTAAGAAATGAACGTTTTTCCAGGACACAAAGAAGAAGGGCAATTAGGGAGAGTTCTAAAGCAGTGGCATTTGAGGTAGAACATGAAAGATTTTGTTTCTTGGGGATAATGGGTAGGAAAAAAGGGCAGGGCATTGCAGACAGAAAGAACAGGTGGGCAAGGGCCAGGGGTCTAAAGCTCCCGATGGCTCCCGCAGACTAGCTCTGGGCGAGCCCTAGTACTAGAGCTCCGGGAGAGTGGGCCAGGTCAGAGCATCCCTGGGGCCTTGAGTAGCTGCTGGGCAGGTCTGAGGTGACTGCAGAGGGCAGCCCAAATAATTGCCATCACAGTAGGCCATGCTGCCCCTCCTGGGCCACCCACACACCGGGGTGGGCATCAGGTCTTGCTTTCCCAGACCTGAGGTCTTCCACTCCAAAAACATGGGCTAGACCAGTCCCGACACACAAACAGCCAGTTCCTTGGAATGCCAAGTGTCTGAGCAGCCAGAGAAAAGTTGCCAGTGGGTCCTTTGGCCCCTGAGGCAGGTATCTCTGTGATGTCTTTGTGGCCTGGCGCAGTGTGCACCAACAGCCGGGGAGAATTCTCCACTTCTGTGCTGCTCAGAAGAGCTGGGGCTGCACTTTAGACCTGTTGGTGTGTTCAGAGTCGAGGTTTGCTTTTCTGGCATGTGGTAAACATGAGGAGTCTAAAGCCCTGTCTCACAGACACACACATGAGCCCCCAGAGCTGGGGACTCCAGGGAGCAGCTTATTCTCAAGCCTCTGCTGATCTGGTGGGGGAGTCCTCCAAGCCTGGATTTGGAGATGCTGACCTGTGTGCTGTTCCACAGCAGCCTCTGGACCTGTGAGGGTCCCTTGCTTAATAACAGCCTGCCATTCACTTTCCTAGAAAGGGCTCTTATGTGGCTCAGAGTTCCAAAGACAGACAGAAAACATAAAGCAAGGTGTGTTCTAGTTAGAGCAAGACCACACACATGTTTACAGAATATTTATCAGAAGTATTTCTAATACTTCTGAATCCTGGCAGTGACTTGTACAGGCTCAGAGATGTATAAGTTGCCCAAAGCCACAGTTGGCTTTGATTAGAATGTGGATCTTTCTGACTCCAAAGCCCGGGTCCCCTGCTCCTCGCACGGCATTCCATGGGAGCCAGCTGCTTTCCTGACCTGCCGAGGGGCCAGTGCTGCCCGGGCAGCCTGTGTCTCATTGCAGAGCAGCAGTGGATGGGCAGCTCTCTGCACACGGAGTCAGGGTCCTTGTTAGTATTTGCTTGGGGCCTCCAGTTTCCTGCTGCACTTCTGTTTAGGCTTTTAAAGAATTAATGTAGATTCCCTGGCCCTTCACATCCCATCTCCTGTTGGTGAAGATGAGCTGAGAGAAGCATCGGGGTGTGGGGAAGGGAGGAGCCTGAGTGCTACGTGATGAGCTTGAGTGGTACGGGCTGTTCCACAGGGGGGCCAGTATCCCGTTGACCGTGACGTAGGGTTTTCACCAGAGCACACTCTTCTTTGGGAGCCCGTGATCAAAGCCACCAGGATGAATGACTCATACAATTGCAAAGGTGCTTCACATTTTTAGGTATTTGTTATAGCAACTCCCCCACTTCTTGGTACTGATTTTGCTCTCAGTCCGTTCAGGCTACTATAACAAAATACCATAGACTGGGGGGCTTATAAATAACGGAAGTTTATTTCTCACAGTTCTGGAGGCTGAGAAGACCAGGATCAAAGCACCAGCAGATTGAGTGTCTGGTGAGGGCGCGCTTTATGGTTCACAAACAACTGTCATCTTGTGGAGTCCTCACGTGGTGGATGAGAGGGGCAGTTTTCTGATATCTCTTTGATAAGGACACTGATCCCATTCACAAGGGCTCCACCCTCATGACCTGTCTTGGTCTGTTTTGTGCTGCTATAACAGAATTCTTAAGACTAGGTAATTTATGATGAAAAGAAATGTATCGGCTCACAGTTCTAGAGGCTGGTAAGTCCAACATCAAGGTGCCAGCATCTGTCGAGGGCCTTCTTGCTGCGCCGTCACATGGCAGAAGTCAAGAGGGCAAGACAGAGCTGAACTCACCCTTTATAATGGCACCAATCCCACCCATGAGAGTGGAGCTCTCATGGCCTAATCATGTCTTAAAAGTTTCACTTCTTAATACTGTTACAATGGCAATTAAATTTGAATATGAGTTTTGGAGAGGACAAACGTTCAAACCATAGCGTGACCTAATCACCTCCCAAAAGTCCCACCTCTAAATAGCATCACACTAGGTATCAGGTTTCAACATATGGATTTTTGGGGGAGGGACACAAGCATTCAGTCTATAGCAGAGTGAGAGCTATGACATGAAAGTTCTTCTAAGACATATTATGCAGGTCTCAGAATATGTATAGTATGACCTAATGTATGTTTTTAAAAAACTCATCTTTGTGCATATGTGTAAATGTGTGGATATGTGAAATTCCCCCTAGAAAAGAGACATCTGAAGAGAGACACCCTAAAAAGGGACCAGCGGTAAGACTGAAGGGAGACATTTATAGTTTATGTTCTATATTTTTTATGTTTTGATTTTTTTTTTTTTACAATACCACATGCATTATTGCACCTTTATGTAACTTTAAAATACTCCCTTCTGAATGTGTGTCCTCAGCCTGTCTTTTATCATCTACATGGGTGCTCTTGAGGCCAGAGTATGTGCTTAGAACTTAGCCTTCAATATTTTGGGGACTCAGTATTCACCTTCCTGCAGTCCATGTCTGGTGACTCCAGTGGTCCTAGAGGAGGGTAGAATACGGGTGAGTCTTCCCAACTCTCCTTCCTGCCAAGTAAAGGGCTCCCCGTGCACTGCATCACATCTCTTGTGGATCTTCCAGTCCTCTGGCCTTGGTGTTAGAGGTCTAGGAGATGAGGCCAGGCTAGGTAGCCATATCAGACAGTAGGCAGAAAGAGCTTGGCATGTTTGAGAAACTGTGAGCCTGCATGGTTTCAGGTGAGGGGGTGAGTAATCCAAGATAGAGCTGGAGAGGTTGGGAAAACAGCTAGATATGCAGGGGTGAGAATATTGGATTGAATTTTAAGAAATGAGAAACCACTGTAGGGTTCTCAGCCAGGACACGCTTTTTGAACATTCTGAAGATTGTTCTGACTGCTAGAGGTGCAGCCCAGTAGATCAGCAACTCCCTAATGTGTCTTCCATGCAAACTGCTCTGAGCCTCCTGTTTATGACAAGAAAGCTAATTGGAAATAAACTGTGGTGTGCTCAGAGGAAACAAAACAGCATCTACAACACAATAATCCATGGTGGTTAGAACCCTGGGCTCTGCACCCAGAATTTCTGGGTTCAAATTTTGGTGCTGCCGCTTTTCTGCCTTGGGAATAATGTTAGAATCCATGGCGTAGAGTTGTCAAGAGGAGAGAATGGGATAACGCAAGTCAATCACTTAGCCTGGTGTCTGGCACAGGGTAAGACCTCAACAAGTATGAGCTGTGACCATGACTAGTGTCTAACTCCACATAAACTAGCATGGTTTCTTCACCTCGATGTCATACTGTCTTCAATAAATCCACCTATAATTTCTTTTAAAATCATTCAGCAAGTTCAATATGCATATATTATGTAAGTGTTATGTATACATATAATATGCATACAACCAAGTAATTCCACACCTAGGTATTGATCCAAGTGACACATAACGACCACACAAAAATGTGTACACGAATGTTCATAGCAATTTTATCATAAAAGGCAAAAACTGGAAGCAACCCAAATGCATATCAACTGGTACATGGATTAAAATTGTAGTGTATCCATACCATGGATTACTTGTTATTTGGCAATTAAAAAAAATGAAATATTAATATACGCAAAAACATGGATGAATTTTAATAACGTTATGCTAAATGAAAAAAGCCAAACGCAAAAGGTTACATATTATATAATTCCATTTGAATGAAATTCTAGAAGAGGTAAAACTACCAGTGCCAGAAAGTAGATTTTAGTGGTTGCTTGGGGGAGGGAGGGGGAATGGGGAGGTCTCCCAGGGCCAAGGGCAAGGAGGAGGTGATTTAGGAGAGCTGTTCTATGCCTTGATTGTGGTAGTGGTGGTTATACAACTGTATACAATCACCAAAATTTATTGAGCTGTGCACTTAAAATTGATGAATCTTATTTATATAAACAATACCTTAAAACAAAAAAGGGAATGAGAAAAAAATTGAGTAGCTTTACAGTCATATTCTATGATTCCAAAATTGTGTTTTTCCAGAGTGTTCCTGCACATTTTATTTAATGAGCAAAGCAGTACTGTAGGGAGGATATTACCATTCTCTTTATTCAGATGAGGAAACTGAAAAGCAGAGAGGTTTGGTGCCCTGTCTCTAGTCACACAACTCCTGGAAGGTGCAGGTGGGTGCTCTCACCCACACACATTCCCGTTCCTGTCCCTGCTCCTCCCAAGCCTATGCAGCAGGTCCCAAGACCCAGTCAAACCTGATGTGCACATCTCCACCACTCTTGGTAACCCTGAGGCTGCAGCTCTGTGGACTTGGCATGTGCTTCAGATTCTCAGCTTCTGGAATAAAATAGTAATAGCTAACACCTGTGATAGCACCCATTCTGTTACCTGTGCTCACTCGTTTAGTCCTCACAACACCACCATGGGAAGTTACTTTTATTATCCAGATTTTACAGATGAGGAAACTGAGGCACAAAAGGGTTAAGAAGCTTGCCCAAGGTCACATATTTAATAAGTAGGGAGCAAAGGCTCACACCCAGATACAAGAGGACCTTTACTTTCTGAGGTGCTCTTTTCTTCTTCCCTTTGAATATCCTATCTTCAGAGGAGCTGCTGTTCTGGTTGGGATATATGATGCTCAGGGCAGGGAGCCCTGCCTTCCACTGTGTCCTGGATAGTTCTTTTATATGCTGGTAATTATTAACCAGGGTCCCTGGCATTTTCAACATTATCCTTATTGGGATAATAAACTATATGGTCACCCTAGCTATTATCAAGACAGGCTTGATTTAGAAGAAAATCCCCCCAGGGAACTCTGCTTACCAAAAGGGCAGAGTGTGTGAATGGTAGAATAGTTACACAGAGATCTGTGCTTTGACCTGCTCACTATATAGGTTCATTGTTGTTGAAACCAAGATAACCTGACAGATCGAGAAATGCAGCCTTTACCTGTGGTGGGGCAAGGGAGACCTTCCAGAAAAGTCACTCTCTCAAGTCAGAGTGATTCTTTGCTGCACTCATGACCACAGTCGAACCCCAAGAATCAACATCCGTCAGTAATCCTCTGGTATGCCCAACTCTGCTGGCTGCCTCTCACCTTGAACCAAGCCCCTCTCTCTGACCATTACTGCTGTGTCAGTAGTGGGTAAATATGGACCATACCTGATTTTATCTTCTTCTTCTCTTTTTCCCCGTCTCTTCCCAAGTTGTGATTT
The DNA here is from genome assembly GCA_963574435.1 of Cheirogaleus major. Lineage (NCBI taxonomy): Eukaryota > Metazoa > Chordata > Mammalia > Primates > Cheirogaleidae > Cheirogaleus > Cheirogaleus major. The sequence goes on along the minus strand of CAUYPO010069150.1, from coordinate 1,004 downwards.
GATGATTTTATCTTATGAGCATTTTGTTTTGCTCTTTTTTGTGGACCCAGATGGCATCGATTCCACTTCAGCCATGGTATGGTTGGCTATATTTGGCTTAAGGAAACTGGGCATTCAATTACCATCATTACTTAAAGATCAATTCTAAAGACTATCAGTCTCCAACTATTTATGTGAGAAATGGAACTCATTTTTGTTCCTGTCCCTATTAAGTTCCAGGCATGTGGCAGGCACTGGGCAGAGCGTGAGCTCATATAATTCTTGTGACAACCCTATGAGATAGGTGTGGTCATTAGCTCCATTTTTATGTTTTAAATAGATTTTCTTATTAACGTGAATATATAGTCATTGTAGCAGAAAGTATAAAGAAAATTAAGGTCACTCATAATTGATCTTCTCTGAAATAAGTACTTTAGCATCAGTCTTTTTGTCCTTGCATGTTTTTTTATAATTCTTTTTTCTTTTTAATTTTTTATATTTTAAGTGTAATTCTTTTTTTTTTTTTTTTTTGAGACAGCATCTCACTAGGTTGCCCGGGCTTGTGTGCCATGGGGTCAGCCTAGCTCACAGCATCCTCAAACTCCTGAGCTAAAGCGATCCTCCTGCCTCAGCCTCCCGAGTAGCTGGGACTACAGGCATGCGCCACCATGCCCAGCTAAATTTTTTATATATATATATTTTTTTAGTTGTCCAGCTAATTTCTTTCTATTTTTTTGGTAGAGATGCGGTCTTGCTCTTGCTCAGGCTGGTCTCGAACTCCTGAGCTCAAACAGTCCTCCCGCCTTGGCGTCCCCAAATGCTAGGATTACAGGCGTGAGCCACCACGCCCGGCCTCCTTGCATGTTTTGTTTAGCTTACCAAACTGGGATTATACAGATAACATATGTCTGTGCATTCTGGTTTTTTTCACTTACTAATGTATGTCTTCCCATGACATTGAATATGCTCCAAGGAATAATTTTTAATGTCTGTTATAATTACCCCTCATGTGGATGTGCCATAAA